>JZKD02S0797030.1:9323-40876 GCA_000966675.3 Picea glauca
CACTACTATCCCCATGATCCTCATCTGGATGACTGAATAAGTCTTGAATCATTTGATTTGTCTCATCAACTTGAACTATGTTATTATTGTCATCTACTTCCATGGAATCATTAACATGATCTTCATTATCTGCTTCAAGTTCTTCATCTTGTACTACAACATCATTCCTGCTACTACTTAGTGCTTTGTGCATAAAGTTAGGGGGCAAATATAACTTTATAATTACAAACAATCATGAAAAATTAGTGCATGTATAAAACATTATAAAATTTGAGAATATAATAAATATTAAAACAGATAATGAATGTATATACCATCGGACGATATTCATTTGATCCCTCGTCCATGTGCCCATATTTTCTACAATGTTTTGTAGCTGTTGCTATTAAAAATCTTTCGGGACGTCTAGTACAACAATTTTTGCAAGGGAAATAACATTTACCATCACCCTTTTCACCCTCTTTAATTATTTTCCCAACTCTAATGTTTTCAGACATTCTTCCCCGCAGACTTATACTGAAACAAATATCTATTTTTTGTTCGCCGAGAAGACCCGCAAACCCTTTTTAAAGGCAAACTTGTCGCAACATCCATCAAATGCAACATATTTATAGATTTTGTAACGTCGCAATCCCGACGTAAAAAATTCCTAAGTGACCGTTGGTATTTTGACTTGGTGAACATACTAAGGTGACCGTTGGAGGAGAAAACCTAGTTTCCAAAATGTCGCAATTTCGACATACATTTTCACGAATGTGGCAAGAGAGACGTTCCAGTGGAAAAAATGGCAAGAGTGACGTTAACGTGGCAATTGCAACATACATCTTCAAAAACGTGGCAAGAGAGACATTCCAGTGGAAAATGTGGCAAGAGCGACGTTAACATGGCAAGAGCGACGTTAACGTGGCAAGAGAGACATCAATGTGGCCAGAGCGACGTTATCGGGCAACATGATTTTTTTTTTTTATAAATTTCCTCTATTTTGCGACAATATGGACAATTTTGTCCATAATGCCGCAAATAAAACGTCGAAATTTTTACAATATGTAGTAGTGAATACATAAAAAAAATAACATATTTACATTGTAATGCAAAATATTTGGACAAAACAGATCTGAGTTTGGATAGAAATGGACTGATAAGATTTAAAAATAGGTTGCACATACCAGATTTTGTTGAATTAAAGCTAACAATTCAGTATGAAGTGCACAAGAAGCCATATTCTAGTAATCCGGGATACCATAAAATGGTAACAACATTGAGGAAGTTGTTTTATTGGCCTAACACGAAAGGATAGACATCTAAATACTTATATAAATGCCTAGATTATCAAAAGGTGAAGGTTGAACATCAACATCCAGCTGACCTGTTACAACCTCTACATATACCAAAATGGAAGTGGGAAACTATCTCACTAGACTTTATCATAGGTTTGCCTAAAACTCAAAAGCAAAATGGTTCGATTATGGTAGTAATTCATAAACTTAGCAAATCTCCACATTTATTCATGTGAAATATACTTATAAATCTATTAACATGACTGAAATATTTATGAAGGAAATATTTAGATTACATGGTATTCCTAAAATGGGGATTTCGGATAGAGATGTCAAATTTACATCAACATTTTGGAAATAATTTTTTGCAGGGTTGAATACTAACCTGAAATTCAACACAAGCTATCATCCACAAACGGATGGGAAAACTGAATGAACAAACTAGATTGTGGAAGATATGCTATGAATGTACGTAAGGATGAAACCAACTAAGTGGGAGGAATAAATACACTTAGTGTAATTTGCGTACAATAATGGTTATCAAACGTAAACAAAGATGAGCCCCTTCAAAGTATTATATGACAGAAAGTGTACAACTTTGATTACTTGGGATAACCCAGTTGAAAAACTCATGATGAGACTAGAGATGCTCTAGGAAATGGAGAAAACGGTAAGAAAGGCACAACAAAATTTAAAAGAGGCACATGACAGACAGAAAAGATACGCAGATTTGAAAATGAGACACCGGGAATTTTAAGTGGGAGACCACGTGTATTTCAAAGTCAAAGCAAGAAGAAGTTCACTGAAGCTAGGAAACTTTTCAAATTTGGTGCCCAGGTTTTTTGGCCCCTTCGAGATATTAGCTCTAATTAGACCCATGGCATATCAACTTGCACTCCCTGCAAATTTAAAAGTTAATAATGTATTTCATGTTTATTTGTTGAAGAAGTATATTCATGATCCTACTCACATCATCGATTGGAACATGGTCCAGGTGGAACCAGAAGGAAAGTTCCAAGAGAAAACTCTATGCATTCTAGATAGGAAAGAAAAAGTACTACGGAAAAGAGCCATCGCCGAGGTAAAAGTGAAATGGAAGAACTTAGTCCTGAGGAGGCCACTTGGAAATTGGAGGAATATTTGTAGAAATATTATCCAACACTATTCCAAGAGAGGAATTAACATTGAGGACAGTGTTGTAATGAAGGGGGAGCAGATGAAATACTCTGAAAAATAATTAATTATTAAAGTTTGTGTGCACTTAGGAATAATTTCTGTTTTTGGCAAATTCGTATTTGTAAATTTTTTTCCATTTATGCAAATTTTGAATTTGGAATTTGATTATGTCTAATTAATTATTTTGACTGTTGGGAAAAGATTTAATTTTCCCAACTAACTCTTTGACTGTGACACATGTAAAAGAAAAATTCTTTTATATATTTATTGTTGGGGGACAAATGGATCAGTCAGGTTAAAAACAACCGACGATGACTCCATGAGTGGGGATCAGACTTGATTTACCTCAAAGATGAATTTTACAAGTGGAAAATGAGGAATTTGACCACTAGCAGCCCCTAAAAATCAAGGATTTGTAAAGCTGTGAAAATTCCTAAGGAGAGAAAAAGACCTAGGCACAAGATTCTCACGATATACAACATATGGAGGAGGCAATACGTTGCTTACTATGTTGGAGAAAGGATATTACTTGCTATTATGAAAACCTGTTGGGTGTGAGGCAACGAAATTTCTGATCTAAAAGGAGGACAGTAGCAAAAGAGGATCATTTCAATTTGCCCTTATGGACTCATGGTCAAGCTAAGGGGTGAACAAAGAAGGTAATTTGGTTGTTTTGTTCTATGGTTGGGTGTAACTTGGTTGCTCCATTTGTGTTCCAACATTGATTTCAGATATGTACCTCTACATGTTCTCTTGCTAGATATTTTGTTGAGTATTAACTGACAGGAATGAGATGGATCTGTGATAATTATTTACTCATGTGAATATGCTCACTGAACATAACTAGTAAATGTAATGTATGTTCTATCTACTGATTGAAATTAGGACTATATGTGTATATATAGGAATGTGGGTATATGTATAATCAGGAATAAAGAATATTAAAATATATTGCGGTGTTAATCATAACCATTAACATGTATGTAGATATATACATATATGTATTCAAGCGTAAAGAAAATTGGACTGGTGCGATGCCAATCAAGATCTTGAGATGAATATAAATATATAAATATATATATATATATAGTTTCATGTATAGATACATGGAGTTGTACAAACATATAATATATTTATATACAGAAAGATTTTATCGATCCTTGAATTACATGAGAATATAAGCATTTACCATTGATCAGATCATACAAAAGGAATAAAATTTACAATCCTTTTTACATTACACCAGACCTATAATCAAATAATTTCAATGGTATACAATACATGCTACAGAATCTATACAATACTTAACAACATATTCAAATGGTTTCAAAAACTTGTGTACTGAATAAGAATTAAATCATAAATGATCTGTATCGCCAGGAAACCCTCGTTAAAAGTTATAACAGTGGAGTACCCTAGGTTAAGGATCCAATAACACTAGTACACAACACTTGAGAAGCTTAATTAAATGCCGAGTCAGAACTCGAATACCCTTTCGAGCAAGGCGATCCCCTTGATCCTTTTTCCTTCGAGCTGGTTAATCCTGCAAAAGGAAAATCGATAGATTCAATAAACCATGTCAATAAATAAAATGAAATTAAATATTAAGAAAGTGGATTAATACTTAGCTTAAAATTGGCATAGAAGCAGTTTCCCCACCGACGTTTGAGAGTTGATTGATCCACAATGAAAAAGGGAGAGTGGAACTTGGGTCACCTGATGGGTACCCTCGCAAACAATACAGGGCCCCATCATTAGCGATTGTAACTGTAATAATTCTATTATATACATGAATTTAATTCAACAGTGAAGCAAGAGAAATAATACGAAGTAATTAACCAAAATAGTAAAAAATCCCGCATAGGGTAAATTAATACCCTGGAATAATCCAAAGCTTAACTATAAAGTCATGCAGAGCCAGGTTAACTCACATAGATGCATAGATGTGGATTTTACCAAAGGTAAGTCATGTTCTCATGTTTATACAAAGTGTTTGGGATTGACGATTTATATCAACAAGTAAATAACATGTATAAATTTGCAAACAAGAATATATTACGATTTAGAAATCCTATAGTGGATAAATGTTAAATAAGTTACCAATTTCACTAGTGACCAAGAATTTTCACAAAAATGCAAATACCTATAAAGGGCACACAATGTTTTCACATATACACAGATCCTAGGCCATGATGATCCAGACACCGAGTAAAAAATCTCTGAATGTATAAATATTTTTACATGCATAGAGAACGAGGAATTACAATTTATTTACCCTTCATAATACAAGTTCATCCACCGTAATAACCCTTGGAAAGGTAATAACGTATACAAGATTTAATTTGGTGAATTATCTTTTACCCTATCCACTATGGAAACTATGTTACCAATGAATGTTCTCAAACCCAGTAAAATCTAAATTAAGTTAGGAGTAAACATAGACTTCTCAGACAAAGGGTTGCCAGTGTAGGGGATACATATGATGACACTGCACAGAACACAGAGATCAATTTTATGCAACATTCAAACAAGCAATTTTTACCTTTACGACATTCCATCAAGGGTATTTTTTTACATATAGAAGGTTGAAGCTTACCCAAGGAATAGTTTGGAGAAAATGAGGAGGTAACACGCGATGCGTAGGGCTCTATTTTTAATTTGTGCGCGGGACAGGAAATAGGAAGAATAACCTGAATAGTTAACTGAATTTTTTAAAGTGCATGGGATTTTTTCTACTCTTTCAATCAATATATTGTCAGAAATAATAGCTCGCATCCACAAGGCCCTCAAAGGGTTCATAACAACCCTTTACTTCGAGTTCATGCTGAGAAGGAGAAAGTTCCACTGGTGGGTAAGGTGAAAACAACAACGCATGGAAAGAACTACACAGGTTAAACCTATGCTTATGCTCACAAATACCCTCGACATATTAAGAGTACTAACAGTCAACCCTAGGTCAGTTTTACAGAATATAGAGGTAGGGTATCTCTCACAGGGTGAGGTCGAAGATTTTGGATGACTCCACAAGGACAAACAAAAAATGCTTATGGAAGGAGGAGAAATCATATGGCAATACCACAAGAATACAACAAAAAAAATATATTACAAAGAAAAACTTGGTGTACACCTAGGATCAAGATGCGAGGGTTACCTTTCATGCACCGTAAGGAAACCAGGACTATCTCAATCCCTCTCCTTTGTTTCATTTTAAGAACTGGGTTGACCTTCCTAGTCATCCAAACAACAAAGAAAGGAAAACATGTAGAGTAAAAACCTCTCCGTGCCTGGAGAAAATCACTACAATGAGTTGCCTCAGGCCTTATCAGAAGAATAGGGTGGTGTCTACACAATGGTACCTTACCATGTGAAGAGAGTGAGGTGGCAGGGTTAAGTTGGGCATGGTGGTCAAATGATTGTTCAGGAAGGTACATTCACAGACCTCCATTAATGTTTTAAGTAGGGTTTTAAATATCAACTGTCATACCCTTCATCATACCTCATGTAAATTTATTGCGAAGTTGTGATGCCATTTAGTTAAGGATATGACTATGCATTTCAGTCACGTTCGTCGCTTCTATTTAAGGGTGTTTCTCACATAATTCTGTCTCGCTAAACAACTCTAGAATTATGAATTATATCATTGGGAGACTTCTAACGACAACAATGATACCTCTATTGCGAACCATGTCTTAATAACAGTCTAAGTTCTAAAGACATGAACCTTACAAGAATTATGTTATCATTATTATGTAATAGTGCAATTAGTCCATAAGTAAGATCTGTGACTTGTATGTTAAATAAAATACTTATTATATGGTTCGATTTATGTATAGAATTCCTATAGTATATAATATAGTATACTAACACGAATTTTATGTATAGAATTCCTACAGTATATACTATAGTATACTAGCACAAATATGGTGTTATTATTAGAATCGGGTTGTAATAGTTTAGGTACTAAAAATATTCATACATAGATCTGTGAACAAAAGTGTTGTCATCTATGAGACTTACATGATGACACAGAGTAAATAGGTTCATGTATATCTTAATGGTTAAATGTTAAGATTCATAAGTAGTCTATGTGATAGTCAATAGTTCCATAATGATTACGCGATATGAATTGTTGTTTCACATGATGTAGTCCTATAGATAAATTCATTCTACATGACATTTATTTTTTATGAAGAAAACATAAGCGTAATTTTTTTCAAAAGAGAATAGAAATGGAAGAACTGCTCCGCATATTTTTAAACAATGTTCTGAAAACGAATATTGAAGAGGAAAAGAGACTTAATGTTCCTAATAATTTTATTTTTTTTATTTGGTAAAGATGGGGTACATTACATCCAAGCTATTCGAATATTTAAATAGCACAATGATATACCTCTCATATCCATGGGTTAGAGGTAAATGTTCAAAAATAGAGTATTTTTAAAAGCAAATCCTAACTTGAGTTTATAACAATAATGTTTACAACAACTTATAAAAGTTTGTTATAATTTTTTTTCAAAATTACATTCTACATTGTTTGAAATAGAAACTACTTTTAAAATAGAAATACTTCATGGTTCTTCAATAAGCAATCAACACATATGACATCATCCTGTTCTTTTTTGAGACATGAAAGTTAAATTAAATCCAATTAAAAAATATGGCATTAACTTATTTAAGACAAGCTACAAAATCTTAGATTATGTAGCTAGTCTAAAAACAATGTAACAACTATTTCTTAACTAAGAAGTTAAATAAAAATAAAAACATATATTTATTTATCCAAATTAAACATTAGAAAAAGAGAGTTTGTGCATCTATGATTTCATAATAGCATTGATATTAGTTGAATTATTAATGATAGTATATCCCGATTTCCTGGGTTTCTTGTTTTCCCGAGGAACATATCATTGCATTTCATAACTCAATTCCCGATTTTATCTTTCAAGAACCTCATTCTTATTTATAACCTAATGAAGGCTCATTTGCTGGTATGGGACGTCTTTGTAATGGGTATGGATCCATGCTAAGAATTCATCACAACAGACAAGTTCCAAATTCAGAAGCAATTGTTCATGGTCTAAGTCTCGGGACTTTTCTTGTACCAATTTAGCCTTTAAATAGGCCGGGATTCCTGGGAATCCCTCACAGTTTTGGAGGAACAGGGGAAAATTAGAAAAAAAGTCATATCGTGGATGACTATCCTCTACTGAGTCTGGAATTGTACTTTCAACAATGTTTAGATATTCTATTATAATCATTTGCATATGATCATTCCTATGTTTATGTTTTTTCCTTATCATCCCAGAAAGGATTCAACCATTTCTTTTCTTTTTAAAATCAACTTCACAGACCTCATGCAAATGCCTATTTTTTTTACCCTATGTTTTAAATTTATCATTGACTGTTGGTATCGGAGACTATGATTGATCAATAACATTTAATGACCCATTTCTCGAATGACTAAGGACATCTTCTAAAGGTTTCTTTGGCACAAAATCATGTCTTTTGGGTGCCAATCTAGTCATAGGAAAAGACTTTGTTTGATCATCGGGTGAAATGATAGAGTCATTTTGGATATGAATCTCAATCAGAAAATCATGAGGCGAATTAGGTGAAGCTTTCGGAGAGACAGGCTCGTCAACACCTTGGGTTAAGTAAATGGTGGGGTCAATTTGCGGGGGTAGGAATTCATTCCTTACCAAAACACCTGGCTAAGTGTCCCCTGTGCTAACCAATTGGAATTTGACCAATATGCGAATTAGGTCATGCTGAAACAATATAGTATCTGGATTAGAGCTTGGTTGTTGATAAAATTTCGACATTTTTTGCAAGCTTTTATGTAAGTAGAAGGATAAGTTTAAACTAAACCACTGAAACACCATAAGAAATCGTATGTGAAAATAGAAAATTATGCCCTAACGACCTTCACAGGTAATGAATTGATTGATTATCAATAAAAGACTGTACCAACTGGTATTAAAGAGTTCTAAAGGCATACCCTTTATGTGGTATTGTGACTTCCTGGACACTAACAGACACAACCATGGAATGTTGGTTACACTCATGTTTTTAAACCACCTAACACCTTTCTAAGATATACTTTTTGTCTTAGCGATGAGTTCCTTCATGACCTGTAACTTGACATTCCCAATTTTTCCTTTGGTGCCATCAAAAGTATTGGAAAACACCCTAGAAACTTCTAAGTTAAAACCATTGAATGACTGGATAAAATCAAACCAACTGACCTAAGGAAGCTTACCCATCACATTGTCATGGGACAATAAATTTTGTGGGCCATTCACTTCTAACCTAATTACGAGAGCCATAAAATCAAAGGAGGTAAACCATAAGACACATAGATAGTTTTCATCAAAGGGAGAACTTTTTAACCGCAACAAACCAAACCCATAAAAAAGGAAAGAGGTTGAATGAACATACCTGACGATAAACAAACACTTGAGGATGTGAGGATGCTCTACCATTAGCTCCCACTCCAAGCTTTGATTACCTCCAATAGACCACAAGACAGAGAAGTTCAAAGCTATCAACCACATGAAACCCTCACGCCTTCCATGAGCTAATAACCTGATTTTGAGGACATTGACACCATGGAGGGTAATATTTCATGTGGTAGTCAAAAGGTCAGTCCATGTTAAGTGAACATTACTAACATCGTGTCATGATATGAAAATGGTACATGAAAAAGTGTTATATCGAGACCGTTTAGAGAGGTAAGGTTTTAAATGAAACCCCATATCATCCATATCAATCAATAGTTTTAATCAGTGTTTTAATTCAAGCCCAACATTCAAATTCATAAGTTTGTTTAGATCAAACCCAAACTTTCTAGTATTGATTTTATTTTGAATTGAGTCTACTTAGGTTGTTTTAAGATAATTCATAGATCTTCCATTTAAATGTATTTCAATAATCTTCTTATTTATACCTTGGATTGGTTAAATCAAACAAACAATAATATTTAACTCATGTAGAGGGATATAGTCAAAATAATTTGATCAACGATTTGCATAAAACAAAAATTCAATTTCATGCTTCACATTCATGAAATTGAAGACAGAAAAAGATAAAAAATTGACCAAACATATTCGTGAGAAAATGTTAAGAATTCAAAAAAAAGGATTGGAATTAATAGTCACACCTTTGTAATAAACAAAATCAATCAATATGATGCATATAGACATACTAGGCAATGAGTATAAGAAGTGATTTTGTATTCCTAGGGACAATAAAAAATAAGATGATAGGTGGGAAGCCAACATAGAGATAGTGAGCTTAGGAAGTTTGGAGGAGTTGTATGGGGTCAGACTCACATTATTGGTCATATTTAATCATCGGGGTCCATTCGACACATAGTTTTCTTTGTTTCATTGCATTATGATGATTTCTATAATTTTTGGTTATTATTGAGCCTATTTTAATTAATTACACTCAAGGTGTTATTTGGAGCTTGTTTCTTGGAGAAACACCTTAGTGTAATAGATCGTTGGAATAGGGACGAAAGTATATACTAGATAAGATGATAAAAAGTGACTTTTAGTGGAAGGAAAAGTTATAAGGGTGAATTAATCACTTCTTGGAATAAAAAGGTTAATTAAATTAATAAAGTGATTTATGAAGAAATATTAAAAGATGAATTAAAACGTCGCTTGAATGGAAAAATGTTAAAGGAGGAATAAAAGAGATATAGGGGCTTCTACTCTCTCATTATGTTGATTGATATTTTGATGTCTATCTTTTTGGCTAGAAATCCCATGGCACTTGGGGATATTGAAGGTTTTGACTGAATAAACCCTAGAGATAAACAAGGAGGTGAAATATCCCTTTGTTCTTGGTTCAATATTGGAAAATGATGTGAAATATTCCTCCCTCACCATTATATTTCAGTTCAGTTCCAGTCCAGCCATCAGATAGTGAAAAGGGAACAACATAGATGGTTTACTACAGAGAAGGTGCACCAATTAGCTAATAAAGTTTGATTTGGTCTTAGGAGGTTGTGTTTGGGGAAGATCTTGATTGGAGATTCATGGCCATCATCAGGGAAACTCTATATGCTCTTGTGGGAGTTTCCTATTATCCAGAATCATTATAGTTCATAGTTGGGGGAGTTTTCTCAGGGAGGGTGCAACTTGTTGGGGTTCTATAATTATAGGAAACTTGATTCTTCGACTGTGGATTTGGAATTTCCACCTTGATGAAGACTTTTGGCTCAGTGGAACCCCCTTTTTTCCTTCCATCCATTTCACCCGATCCTCCATCAGCCTGTTGCATCCTTCATCCTCCGATGCATCCTCACTCCCTTGTCTTTTCAACCCATTGAGTATGCCTCACCCGCCTTCCATCCATGAATAAATGAACTTAGGAGAATGAAGGAATAATGTTAAAGGGTTAGTGACATTCTCTAATACTTGTGTTAGCACTTGGTAAATTTCCTAGAGGTTGACAGCAGAAGAAATATACAAAATGTAACTTTATCCAACCAATTTTGAAGCTGGGATCTAACCCTTCCAACTTCAGAGAGGGATGTCTCTATAAGATTTAGCTATATTTCAAATATCAAATATTAGGCTAGGTAAATAAATAAGTTGGATTTTGTTGTCAAATTGTTTTTACCGAATTGGTTGAGACAGTCTACACATCCATTGGGCTATGGGGTCTGTGTTTTGATAAAATATGAAATATGAACCAGAAATGTAAAGGGAAAACTTTTGCAGGGCGAGATAATATAATCACTGGATCTTTTAATAGCTTAAATGATGAACAATAGAAAAGATGAGAAAGATAATTTCAGTAAAGAAGTAGTTAAGAATTTCTTTATTGAAAACACCAGAAGATAGAACACTAAAATATTTGAGTATGAAACAGGGTATACGAGATAAATCCTACAACGTTTGTTACTCTTAAAGATTAGTTTCAGAAAACAAAATGATGACAAAGCGAGAATAACATTCAACTAAGAGAGAAAAACTTCACCAGTGAATACACACAAGAATCCTGTAAAAGTGCCTCCTTTTAGTTAATGGACAATCTCTTAAAAAATGTTACAGGTTATGTAGTCTGATAGCATCAAGGTGTGAAGATCAACAACCCTCAATACCTCTAAAGGTGAAGTATTTATAACTCAAATTACAAACATTCCTATCATAAATGACCAGGACATGCTAAATCTATTTTTAGCCTAACTAATCTAACAAATTTCCTAAATCTAGGAACTGCTTGATGACATGGTATAACTACACATTGATTTCTGGGTAGACCGTTGATGAAGCCTCTGCATGACCTCATCTGACTGGATGAATTACTAGACTGGGGATAGCTCATCCTCTAATCGATCAAATCGTAGAGTTCCTCCCATGTAAGATGACTGGGCATGCTAAATTTGAGCAGTCTTCGATACACTTTGTCCATCTCTGTGTACTTGGCGAATGTGGGCTTGGTGAGGAAGATGTATCGAATCTTGTGTTGGATGTTGATGTCCCACTGAAGGGCATCCATAAATTCCTTGTCGGTGATGCTCCCTTGAATCCCTACAAACTTTGAACTGTCCTTAGAAACATCAGTCAATCTCTTCTTGTAATTTGGGAGTGTCATGAGTTTATCATTAATAACCTTCAGACTAGGTAGACCTTTGGGAGTGTCATTAGTTTATCATTAATAACCTTCAGACCAGGTAGACCTTTCTTCTGGAGAGCCTCAATCTTACTGAAGAACCTTTGTACCCCTTGGTCCATGGCCTGAACCTTTTCTTCCAGCTGAAGCATTAGTCCTCTCTTGGTCAAAACTCTTTTGACCTCAAGGATGGTCTTTGTTCTGTCTTCAATATTCAGCTCTTCCAGCTCTTCCCTGGTCTTAGAATTGAGGAACTTGATGTTCTCGTTTGCCTATGTTGGCCTATCTCCCAATTCCTCTCCGATCTTCTCGATGGCTTGTTTGCTCCTCTGGATCAACTCATTCTGCTCAAACATGATCTGGATCATGGGCCATATCTCATTCATGCACTTAGTGATGTCTGTCCATACACTCTCTTTAACCTTGGCCAATGTCTTTCCTGCCACTGTTTGTTTTCGGAGCTGCTGTAGCTCGTACTTGAGCTACTCTGTCACCTACTTTTCCTTGGATAGGATAGTCTGGAAAGAAGATTTGAGTTCCTGTAGGTTCTCAATCTCCTTTTTTAGCCTACTAATCTCTATCTCCTGCAAGTTCATATTTTCCATGGACTCAGCCAGATTGACCGTCTTCTCCTGAGATGTCAATGGAGTCATGGACGGGATTGCTGTCACTGACACTGTGCTCACTCCTGCAATTGGGATAGCACTCAATGGAATGACTTCCATTGGCTTCAGTTGCTCTTTCTCCTTTAACATTTTCTCCATCTCAGCTTCCATTTCTTTAAGCTGTGCATTCTACTCCATGAGCAGCTTTAGCATTTCATCCTTCTCGCCTTCTTTCTCTGCTATCTCCTTCACCTGTGAATCTTCTGTGGGAGAGAACTTCATTTGTTTCCTCAAGGATGCTATATCAGCATTCTTCTTCTTTATCATTTCCTCTACTGCTTTCACATTTGAAGGATCATAACCGATCTTGAGAACCAGCTCCTCCAAAGTTTTGATCCTATTGTCCTTTGCAAAGGATGATATCTTTTCCATCTTTATTTGTGTTTGAACATTGTTCAGGGACACTTAGAATTTCGACGCAGCAGTAGAAGCATGTGCCAAAGTGTAGAAAACCATTTCCTCTGTCTGCTAGTGCATATCCATCTAATCGGTTGGGTGCACGTCCTTCATCTGGAATTCGAAGGCGACCCTTTTATAATCAGAGATCACCTTGGGGTCTGGTACCTGTTCCTAGAGGAAGGCCATGTGCATTCTACCCTTTTATGTGTCAAATGCAGATAGAAACCTATGCTGCGTTGTCGATGTCTTCTTCCAGAACTGAGCGCAAGTACTACTGGTAAGGGCCTGGTTCCTTTTCTTGATCAGCTTGTACTTCTCGAAAATGCTTAGCTTGGGCCCAGTCTTGCCTGGCTGAGTGTTCAATGGGGAGTTTGTGGATTTCTTCAGCAGTGCTGGGGTGATGTCCTTATGGAGGCTCGAACTAAAGGGTGGAATAATAGACTTGGTCGCTGTGGTAAGCAAGGCTTCTTTCTCCTCGGTTGGGCCAGGGACTGAGGAAGTCTTAGGCCTCTTGGTATGCAGTTGGAATTCCTCGGAAGACACCTCAGTGATAGGCAGGGATAAATCCTACCTCTACCTCTTCTCTTTTGGGACCTTTGGTGTGGTTGTTGGTGGCACAGTGGTCGGGGGAACCTGTTGTTCCACTTCGACCAATGTGTTAGGCTCCCACACTATTTGATTTGCAAACTTTTCCACCTCAGGCCTAGCTTCATGAACATATGGAATGTTCTTATTTTTCACCCTCATCTCTGAGATGATTCCATAAGGATCATAGTGCCATGGGAAGCTCATGAAGAACTTCATTTCTCTCAGCATCTGGTTTGCTTCTTCCCCAGCACCACGACTGTTGTAGATGAAGGAGCCAATCTGCCCCTTGATTCTAAGTTGTTTCTTTTTCTTCAACGATACAAAATGGATATCATCTGAATTTATAATTTGCCTTATATATTCTAGGGAAAAGATTCTGACAGGAAAATATTTGGGTAGCTTATACGGTGCCAACTCACACCTGTATATTCTGATCTCTGTATAATTTTGATATAAGTACCAATCCCTAGTCTTTGTGTTGTCTGAGAGATGCAGGATTCTCTGGACTTCGTCATTTATTCGAGGCTCAGGCCTGCCACTCAACATACTTACCACTGGGTGGTAGAATTGATCAATGAACCCCTTGAAGCTGTACTCGGTGGAGTTGTTCTTGAGTAAGGAAGTCCATGCTATGACTGCCTGAGGTTTACCATCTTCATCCATCTTCTGCATGGAAAATCTAAACTTATCCGCCTGGAAGAAGATGAACAAGTAGGCTAGTATCGATGAATATCTGAACATGCCTTTCGTGCCAAAATTCATGAATTGTTCGTGAATATTATCTTCCAAGAATGTGCTGAAATCAAACTAGGTGGTGGGCTTTTCATCAATGGAGAAAATGGATAGAAAACCCAGAATGGGCTCATCTACCCACTGATCAGAATAGTATCCCAACAGAGTGCAAATGGATGAGATGACCTGGTTTCCCTTAGTAGAGAACATGGAAGATGGATAAGGGGGATTTGTGGAGGCGAATTCAGCGGATGTGGGAAGGAAAAGCTCGAATATTTGAGCTCTTTGGGGAAAAGTCATTTTCTAGTACAACTCTGTAAGGATTTCGAGGTTGAAGGGATACGCAGAGTCGGCTCGGGGGATTTGCATCATCTAGTCTATGGACTCGAGCGTGATGAGGAAAAGGATCTCTCCAGATGAGGAGATGATGGATCTCTGCTCAGGGATATAATGGGCTTGGAACTTGAGAGAAAATTCGAGAAAATAGTGGATCTGAGGGAAGAGGTAGAGGGGTAAATTGGACTCCCAGAGTCCAATTTCATCACTCTAGTCCAGGAAAACTTCCTTGAGCCACGACTGGAGGTATGAGAAATCAAAATCTCATTTTGTATCTGCGATCAACCGGTCTTTGTCGACCAGTGGGATCCTATCCAGGTCGACAGGAGGCAGGAGAAACGGATCCTCCTCTCCTTCTACTTGTTTGGATTTTGGTGCCATTTCTGCAACAGTACCTGCAATAAAACACAACGTTAGTGGGGGAGACTGACTGTGGATGAGGGCAACGGATTGTAATGGAGGAGTAAGTAGTGAATTTCTCTGGTGCGATGGGTGAATAGCGAAGGTAAGGGGAATAACAGTATTTTTAATTAAACTAGGGTCGGTTAGACGTGGGAAATAGGTCAACTGGATAACGGATAGGTTATCTAGTAATAAATGGCCAACGGATCATTTGAGGGTGAGATGGAGGGTGACGGTGACTGAGGGATACAGACGGGTGACGTGGCGGCTATAGATTGGAGGTAAAAGTCATAGTAAAGGGCTTACCATGATCGAATGGGGGGGAAGGACTGACAGCAGTTATGGGACATGACCCGTTCAAAAAAGGTGGAAGGTGACGTCCCGAGGTGACGGAGGTCTGTCAAATAGCATATGGTGATGGAACTTGAGGCCATTAAAATGATGGCATGTATAGAGAAGGGCCCTCTAGAGGGAAAATTCCATTTCGGACCCCCCCCTTGGTTAAAAGAAGATCATCCGGGGGGGTCCAAAATCCATTTTGGGCCATTGATATACACACTTGATCCCTAGCCACAAATATTTGCGCGCCTTTTATCACTCATTCTGGACCCCGCCCCCCTCCATTAAAGGCAGAACGGACGGGGGGGTCCAGAATCCAATATTGACTGTTGATTTGAGTGCTCAATCCAGAGCCATATAGATGTGTGCAAGTCTTATCATCGATTTCAGAACCCTCCCTGGTTAAAAGTAGATCGGTCGAGGGGGTCTGGAATGCTCTGTACACCGTAGATCTGGGTGCCATGATCAGGACCATTGAAATGTGCAGGGAGCATAAGTGAGGAGCGGTAAACACATGCGCTGGGAAAAACATAGGATAAACGCTTTTTTATGGGTTTTTCCAAGGTTTTCCAAGTAGACACCACCAAGGGGTTGGGCAAACGGTTTTTTTTTTTTTAAACATCTGAAAACATGGTGCCCCTCTTACATCAAACTGGGTCTTATTGAAAAGAAGAAACAATGAAATTAACCTATGTTCTAACCTATTTTACTATGACAGTTAACCCAGATTAGACTGTTGGGTTAAGAATTTACTCGACCCTGGGGCTATCTGACCAAGATTACACAGTCTGGCTAGATTTATTCACTAATCTACCTAGACACTTTGGCTAAGATTAAATTGTTTAGCCAAATTCATTCACTACCCTATCAACATCAATTTAAAAGGAACTTGGCCATGCTTGAAAGGTATGGATCAATTTACTATTATTGCATGGGGCTTTTATTGAAATTCTTTTTATGCCCTCTTATTTTTTTTATTTTTTTTCTTTTTCAAATTATTTGCAGAATGAAATATCATTTGTCACCAAAAACACTAAAGACAAATAATATCCCAGTCACCAGTTGATCCTATAAATTATAGGATGATAACAACTTGTTAGCCTAACAAAGTTGTTTTGATAGGATAATTTAAAATAAAATAATGGTTAGACTAACTTTTAATTAATTAATTATTAATTAATTAATAAATTAATAATTAAGTTAGTTTAGTAACTAGGATAGTTTTTTAAGATTAAATAAAACAAATTAATAAAAAATATTAAAAAACACAAACAAACCACACATAATAATAAAAACAAGACAAAACATATAATAAACATAAAACAGTTAAAAAAAAAAGCAAACAACAAACATAAAACAATAAAACAAAAAGTAAATAAAAAAATAAAACATATAATTAAAAACAAAAAGTAAAAAAATAATACACTACCCTAAGTCCACCCCCCATACACTCATCACATCACACCCCAAATCAAAAACAAATCAACAGCTATGAAATTTTCCGGACCCCCCCTCGCCATACGAAGTTTAACGAGAGAGGGGGGTACAGAATGGTTGTATTATAAAACCACCCCATACACACTTGTTGGCTCCACATGACAGAAGACCCCCCTACCCCCTAAAACCACTTAACACCTCTGGGGGGGTCCATAATACCGCCTTCCCAAAAAAAAACCACTTTCCCCAATTTTTTTGAAAAATCGCCCATTTTTGTTTGTTCAGTATGTCTTCTTTCGAAACCGATTCTGGGCAAAAAAAAAAGAATTTTAAGAAGCCGTGAGAGGTTTTTCTCTATAACGGGATGAAGAAAATAAACCTATCTCATATTTTTCACAGGTTCCACAAGCAGGGAGAATTGAGGCCATCTTCGAGGCCCTTTTTTCCAGTTTTTCATTTTTCCGTTGCAGTCCTAATTTTACGAGAGTTGTTGCAGTGAGGTGGAGGCGAATTTTGAGAAAATGAAGGAGGTTTTTGCCTAGAACATGCCCATATACAATAAACTCATTTTTTTTTTGTCCAAGCGTCAACGTTGAATAGAAACAAATGTCTGTTAGGACCCCTTTTTTGCAGAAAATAGGCTCATCTTTCATGGCAGACAGTTCCAGATTTTTGGGGATTTCTTGCTATTTTTAGCCGAGGTGGTTGAATTCGACCTAGGAACCTGAGGAGAGTATTTTTTATATATTGTATGGAATCAAATGTGCGAGGAAGTTGATAAGAGACCATGATTTAGTTTTTGTAAACAACTCACAGAGCCTCTGGTATTTTTCATTAATTCAATAATACAGTCACATCGTTAAATGATTCTTGTGTCAACTATATTGGTGAAGTGCTCCTCATGTAAATTATTTTCTTTGTTTCCATATGGTTTCTTTCCTTATTATACGACAGAAGTTTATGAGAAAAATTTGTTGAAAGATACACTCTATTTTTGCCTGCGGATAATATTAATGTTTTCTTCTAATATTTAGTGGAAGAATTCTTCATTGCTCTATTGATAAATTGATCATTTATTTTTCTTTCTTGTTCATTTCATTTAATTTTACCAGATCTATTAATTTGCCTACCTTTCCCTGTAAAGCTGTCTGTAGGATTTTTTTTTATTAAATCTCAGATTGTGACTCCACTGCCCATGGCCCTTTTCTCCTTCTCCAACCAATCATTTAAAAAATCCAAACTCTGAACCTATTAGCTAGCCTAATATCTATTCAAACAAATCTATATCACATAGAGAGATCCCTCTCTGAGTCTTGGAGGTATAGATCCAAGAATCGAAGTGGTTTTGATGTTTCCTCTGTGACTGCCTCCACAGCCTTGGACAAATTATAGAGTGATAACATAATGGCGACCATACTGGGGACTTTCTCTAGTAGTACACTTCAATCTCTAGATCTGATCATTGATGGTGGATAGTGACTAGACAACAGAAGGCTGAGATCATTCGCCTGGCGACTCCAACTAGCTCCAAATAGTGTTGACTCAAAGACTCCACTGGAGGAAGAACTTGAAGCATGACCAAGTATCTTAGAAAGACCAAGTACTCAATATCAAATTGTATTCATGATATTATTGGTTTCATTTTCAATTACTTTCTCTCTTATCATGATCCTAGTCCAGAGTATATTGTTGAAGTTCATAATGATCATTTTCAACCTGATGAACCTCAATGGATTGAGCCCATTCCCATAGCTATGGTACCCACTCCTACACCTATAGGAAGCCTTGATAGATATAAGCCTCCTACTTTATTTCCTATAGATGTAAAAATATTTGATACATATGTGAAAATTCCAAATTCATAAGTTAAAATTCTAGCCTGTTATGAGGCCCTTTCTTTACCTCCTATACCTGAGAAAATCCTAGACATATACAAACCTCTAGATTTTCCTCCTATTCTCCATGACCTGCCTGTCAATTACATCAATAATCTACCCAGATTTGATGGAGAAAATGTGAATAGCACTGCTGAAAATCATATCCAAAGTCTTGAAGATTTCCTTAACCTTTATGAGGTTGAAGATGATGATGTCTATATCAGGATGTCTGCCTTGTCTTTGCAAGGAAAAGATAAAAATTGTTTTAAGAATCTTCCAGACTCAAGCATTAGCAATTTCCATTAGTGTGTGCAAGATTTCCTAGATCGATGGGTGATCATGAGAAATGTCTTTCTCATCCTAGAAGAGCATGACCATTTGAAAAGACAGCTAGGGGAAACAGTACAATAGTTTTCAGGAAGGTTCAATAAGGTATATCATGCAATGCCCGTTGATATAAGGCCACCCCCATGATCAACCCACTTGCATTTCCCTGATGCCTTTGATCCTGAGATGGCATTCCAATTAAGAGAAAGGAACACTACAACTCTCGAATAAATGAAAAACATTGCAATTGATGTGGATACCAACTTGTTGATCAAAAGGTCAAAGGTAAAGAACAAAGAAAAGGAGCAGCTAAAATTTTTAGAAGCTAAACTAGACATTTTGGCCAACACCATGGAAGAGATGATGCAGAAGATTAGCATAAGAGAAACATTTGATCTTCAAAGACATCATGTTCCATTGATCTCATGGAAAGAAATGGTCATTGTTCCCAAACATTTTGTAGCTCACCCTTGGTACCATGGTTTGGATAATGATTCTTTCATGTATTCAATTCATGACGTAGTCAAAGATGAAGCTCCATCTCAACTTGCAGAGGAACAACCAATTGATATGATGTGTATGTTTGATGACATCCCTTATTTGGAAAATCTACCGAAGTGTGATCAGTATGATGATGATCATGAGGCTGAAATAGATGTGGATTGTTCAAAACAATCAGCAACATATGATTTCAAGGAGGAAGATGCAAAAAAATTTCAAGAAAGTGCAAACTACCTACCCCTATGTTTTGCCTCACTCCTGAGAAAACATTGCCAGCAGATTGTAAACAATAAGAAAGAGAAATGTTCTAATGCATTTGTTGAAGAGGACAAGGGTGACACAGAAGCTAATCCAGAGGTGCAGCCCTTGAGCGTTTTTGAATTTCAAACCTCAGATGAAGTCATGAAGCCCGAAATAGGTGATAAGCTGATCCATATTGATTCATTGCCTTTGTGATTTAATTTTTGTTGGGTGATAGTTATTGTTGGCTCGAAACATATGTCTTTTCGGACCTCTTTTTTGTAGAAATTAGGCCCGTCTTTCATGGTGGACAGTTCCATATTTTTGGGGATTTCTTGCTATTTTTGGCCGAGGTGGTTGAATTCGACCTCGGGAACCTGAGGAGAGTCTTGTTTATATATTGTATGGAATCAAATGTGCGAGAAAGGGGAGAAGAGACCATGATTTAGTTTTTGTAAGCAACTCACAGAGCCTCCGATATTTTTCATCAATTCAATAATACAGTCGCAATGTTACATGATTCTTGTGTCAAGTATATTGGTGAAGTGCTCCTTGAGTAAATTGTTTTCTATGTTTCTATATGTTTTCTTTCCTTATTATACGACAGAATTTTATGAGCAGAAATTGTTGAAAGATACACTCTGTTTCTAGCTATGGATAATATTAATGTTTTCATGTGATATTCAGTCGAAGAATTAATCATTGCTCTGTAGCTAAATTGATCATTTCTTTTTCTTTCTCTTTCATTTCATTTAATTTTACCAGATCTAGTAATTTTCCTACCTTACCCTGTAAAGTTGTCTGTAGGATTTTTTTTTTATTAAATCTTAGATTGTGACTCCATTGCCCATGGCCCTTTTCTCCTACTCCAACCAATCATTTAAAAAATCCAAACTTTGAACCTATTACCTAGCCTAATATCTATTCAAACAAATCTATATCACACAGAGAGATCCCTCTCTGAGTCTTGGAGGGCTAGATCCAAGACTTGAAGTGGTTTTGATGTTGCCTCTGTGACTACCTCCACAACCTTGGGGAAATTACAGAGTGCTAAAAACAACTTAGGTTAGAGATCTAGTGTTTTGGGGTTTCATTTCCCATATACAGTAAATGATTCTTCTCATATGTTTTAGTCATCACATCTATCATAAGCTGGAAACATTTCTTTGAGGTTTGTGAGCCCAATCTAAAAAGAGAAAATTTCTTTGGGAATATACAACCAATGAGGGAGCATCTTTAACAGAGGAAACTTGGTATTCAACAAGGGAAATAGCTTGATCTATGAGATCTTCTTCATACATCCTAGAAAGGATAATGGGAGAAAGAATATATGATTTCTATTGTCTATTGGAGGAAGCTTCAACCACATTATTATTCTACTATATGTATTCTAGATCTTCTCTACTATTGTATGGAGATCAATTGTCTTTAATAAATAAATTCACATCTGAGTTTGTGGCCATTTCGTGTGTTATTCCTACTTGTATGTTGTTGTTACTTCTCATTTCTTTCATGAGAACAACTATTTGTTGCAAAAAACTAAACAACAGAACCTTACCACACAACAAGAAGATAAATCATCAAACTGTTTGACAAATACCATAACCAGAAAATCCAAACTTCCAGTGTTCCAAGAAAATCCACTTGGGAACATTACAAGTTGTCACAATGCGAACTATGATTTTCTAGTCACACCCTTCGGTTTGACTAACACACCGACTACGTTTCAGTCAAGCATGAACCATATCTTCAAAAAACAGTTGAGGAAATTATTACTAGTGTTGTTTGATGATATTTTGATCTACAGCAATATGTGGGGCGAAAATCTGAAGCATGTGGATGAGATTATCACCATTATGGAGGAGCAATCATTTTTTTCCAAAGAGGAAAAGTGTAGTTTCAGGTTGACATAGATCCTCTATATGGGGAATGTGATTGGTTTTGAGTGAGTAAAGGTGCATCAGGAAAAGATCCATACCATCTTAGACTGGCCCACCCATAGGACATTCAAAGATCTACAAATATTCTTTTAGATATGAAACTATTACAGACATTCTGTGAAAGTATTTTTGCAATTGTTTGTGAAACTCATAGACCACACCAAGAAGGGGACGTTCTCATGATTAGATGAAAAACATGTAGTATTTGAAAAAATAAAGAGGGTGATGATCACTTTCCCAATATTATGAGTCCTATATTACACGCAGCCTTTTGTCCTGGATTTTGATGCATCCAGTGAAGGGATAGGAGAAGTGTTGATGCATAACCGACAACTGATATATTTTGAGTGTGGAAATTTAAGGGAGTCTAATAAGATCTATACAATTTATTATAAGGATATGTTGGCCATCATGCATGCATTATCCAAATTCAAACAGTACCTGGTAGGAGGACGTTTTGTGGTTAGGATTGACCACAAAAACTTGAGATATTTCTTGGAGGAGCGAGACCTTAATGAAAGGTAGTAGAAATGGGTGAGTAAGGTGCAGGAATATGATTTTGACATTGAGTATGCAGAGGGGAATAAGAATATAGTTGTTGACTCCTTATCCAAGATACCTGTAGCCTTCTCCATGACAAAGATATCAACATACTAGAAGTCCATTCTCTTGGTGGAATATTCCATGAATACCTTCACTTGTGAGATGATGGAGGGTAGTATTTAGGATGAAAAATACAGGGTAGTGGATGGCATCATCTACTACAAAGACATGATATATCTTGTGCCTAATTCCATGCTCAAGGACAATATTTTGAGGGAAGTGCATGACACACAACTGGTAGGGAACCAGGGGTATGTAAAGACCTATAGGCAAGTGAGGCAGAGATTCTCATGGAAGGTTCTCAAGGGGGATATAATTCATCATGTGAGGGAGTGCATGACTTTCCAGTAGAACAAGTCAAATTTCACACATCCTATAGGAGTCCTTCAACCATTGTCGATTCTAGAGCAGAAGTGGGATATCAGTTCCATGGAATTCATTACAGGATTCCCAAAGGTGCAGGGGAGGGATTCTATCTACATGGTAATGGAAATATTGACAAAATATGCACGCTTATTTTCCATTCCTACATAGTACAACACATATGAGGTGGCAGATCTATTCTTCATGGAGGTGTTCAAACTCCACAATATTCCAAGGAACATAGTCAGTGAGAGGGATGGAAGGTTTCTTAGTGCATTTTGGCCTGATTTATTCAGGTTATCTGGGATAGAGTTAATGCCTAGTACTAACTATCACCCCTAGATAGATGGGCATATTGAAATAGTATAAAAATGGATCAATGGGTACCTAGGGATCTATGTGTCCAAGAAACAATAGGCATGGATAAAGTGGTTTCACCTCACAAAGCATTGCTACAACACCAATCATCACATGTCCATCGGGATGAGCCTATTCAAGGAATTGATTGGCTATCATGCTCCATCTTTTTTGGATTTGGCGTTTAGAGAGAGCGTTGCTCCCAAGTCCAAAGTCTAGTTGAAAGAAAGTTAGGACATCTTGAGAGTCCTTAAGGAGAATTTGCAGACCGCTGTCAATCATCAAAATATGTATGTTGATAGGTACATGGTAGAACATATATTTGAGGTTGTAGATATAGTCTTTCTCAAGTTGTAGGCTTACAAATATTTGTCATTGAAGAAGAGTTGTGTAGATAAGTTGAAGCCTCACTTTATGGACCCTACCGAGTGATCTGGAAATTTGGGGAAGTAGCATATGAGATGGAACTACCAAAGGGTGGCAGGATCCACAACATATTCCATGTATCATTCATCAAGAAGGCATTGGGACAATGAATCACCACTTCAGAATATCTTCCTCCACTAGATGAGAAAGGAGTTGGCTCTAGCTCTCGAGAGGATCGTTGATGTGAGGGGAAGGAGGCTAAGGAGCAGGGTCGTTCAAGAGTATCTAGTTATATGAAGAGGATTTCCCATAGAATATGCTACCTAGGAAGGAGATCATATCCTACAACACCTTGATCTGTAGTTGCTTGAGGATAAGAAATATTGGGAAGGGAGGACTATAATGTCCCTTTCCAATTGATTGTCACAAAGGATGACTCAATAGCATATACGACTCTTGTAGACTATAGCCAAAAAGGAAAAATGGAGTCAAGGAGGTTTATTTGGTGTCACTAATTTAAAATAATGACAAATCCTACAAAGAGAAACAATACCTTGAACACCAAACAAATTTTCCTATCTATCCAATTTGGGGACATTACAGGGTTGTGCACACTCTAGGATTGAAACAAAACTTGGAAAATATGCCAAATTGACCCTTGAAGCTCATTGACCTATCCTCTTAGGCCAATATTCCTCTAGGTTAGTGCACGAGACAAGTCAACGTTGTAGTCAATGCATATACAAGTGGAAAAAAGCACAAGCTATATCCATGCCAAATCAACATGAGGTGGAAACAATATTGAATGAGATAAATTCATGCCACATGTCATGGTTCTCTCCATAGATGGGATGATAGAGTTAATTTCATATAACCATGAATATTTCAATTCTTACTTTCAAAACCATGATAGAATAGAAAGGCAGTTTTGTGAGATCAATTGCTAGCCGATGAGGGAAAATCTAAAAAATCATGGATATAGGTTTTGTGCAGAATGATCCCAAGTAGGAGATTATAAGGCCTAAATGTTTTCCTCCCCTAACAATGGTTCTTGATCTCATGAAATTCCATTTATTATTTAAGCACCTTGTTTCCCCCATAACCATGTTTAATTCTCAAGACAAATTTTTACTATACAAAACCTACTCATAGCACTCATATTCCACTAATATGTTAATGAACCGCAACTATGGGCTCGCAAACCACTCTTGTTGCGACCATAAGACACATTCCTATTTAGGGCCTATGTTGTGGTGTAATCATGGAACCCATGTCCCTTTAGTAGGCTACAAATATCCTATTAGGGTTGTATGTGGTGGTTTGATGCTATGTTCATGGCATTATATATCCTGAAAATTAATGGGTTGCATACGTTGTTCACTGAACTTGAGACAAAGAAGCTTCATTTAGGACACAAGGCTCTTGTTTTCATCCCTTGACCTTAGTTAAACATCGATACCTATTCTTGGTTCATAAATAACTTGTTCATGGTGGCCATATTCCACATGAAGATGAATGATATCGTACAAAGGTGATATATGTTGGTTTGAGGACACATATATGGTGGATGATGTTGATAAGAAATTCATAGAATTGTACGCTCTTGATTCCATTCCTTTGTTGCACGAGATTGCAAGTAATCAATGCTCCCTGGTGTATCATGACAAGGGACTAATCACCTCTTATGGATCCTTGAAATTTAGTGGTGGTGAATTTACCAATCACCTATGGGTTTTGGTGTAACGACAACCATACTTCCAACAATTGGTATCAAAGCTAGAGGTCACGAGTTTGATACACACTCGGATCACACTAAGGGGGAGCTTGTTGCAAAAAATTGCAAGTAGTTAGTGTTGCCTAGTGCATCGTGACAAGGGACTAATCGCCTCTCATGGATCCTTGAAATATGGCAGTGGTGAGTTTACCAATCACCTACGGGTTTTGGTGTAACGACAGCCATACTTCCAACATCCTTGAAAATTGTCAAGAAATTGAAACACATCCATGATGCACAAGACCTCATAATGACACCCATATTCAACTCAAATTGATAAATACTCCATGGAGAGGGCTCATGTTGTGGTTTTTATTGCTTTTCATGGTGCTTGATCTCAATAAAGTTTAATTAGAGATTAATGTTATTCTTTCTTCCTTTGGCATCTTTATTCCCTGAAACCCATTTTAGTTCACAAAACCTAGTCATTGTGTTTGTATCCTGCTCAGAGGCATGCAAAGAACACCTTAAGAGGACACATGTTTTTCTTCAAGGACTATTTCAATGTTCTTGAGCCCAAGAATAATAAAAAATAAATTGAAATGCGTTTTTTCCTTCCTTGACCATGGTGAAGGCTCTCCATCCATCCTCGATGCCCAAAACCTCATAATGGCATCCATATTCAAATGCAATGATAGATATGCCATAGAGGGGGCCTATGTTATGGTTTGTAGCTATTGTTTATGGTAAATGAGCCTAAGAAGCTACATTTAGGACCTAAATCCCAAGCGTTTTCCTCCCTTTATCAAGGCGGTTGAGTGCAAGAAGATTCGTTTAAGGATTAAGCCCCTTATTTCCCCACAAATTTTTTTAGGTTTGAAGACCCATTTGTTTTTACATAGTGGAGCATGCACACACTTTTAACAACATACATTCACATTCAAAAATATGTACATGCTTTCAAAAAAATGTGCACTTTCAAAAATGTGCATTTTGAAAAGTATGCATACACTTTTATAACATAATAGGTGGAGGGGAACATGAAGACATGCATGGGGCATATGTCGAGATTTGGTAAGGGCCAAAGAAATTCAAATATGAGAATGGGTGTATTTATGCAGTGCACGTGCATTCCTAAAATTTTGAGAAAGCACTTGTTTCCATTACAATGACTTCGAGAAGCAACTTCTTGCACCTGCCCAAAAATATAGATATAGAGATGGAGAAAGCAAAGGCAAATTCTTCTATGAAGACAATTTCTTAGAGTAGCTATCCTAGAGAGTTGTGTGTCGTATATATCAGATTCTCGGTGATCTTGTACAACCTTTGGATATAGTTGATGACATTCTCTCCATCCTTTAGGTAGGTTTGTGTCCGTAGTTCGTTTTTGGAAAGGAGTGTTCAAAAGGACAAGAAAAGATGCCCTAGAGAGTCGTGTGTAGAATTCACGAGATGCCTAGTGATCAAGAAAATTGAAAGACAATAAATAAATGACACAGAGATGGAGAAAACTAAGGAAAATTCTTCAACAAAGACAAACTCTTAAAGAGGTTATCCCGGAGAGTTGTGTGAAGAATGCAAGAAATGCCCAAATATTTTCTACATGCTCTAGTTGCTCATATTTTCACCATGTTGTTGGTCTAGGTTTATGTCCTCTGTTCTTTTTTTAAGAAAAGCATACATGATGAAACAAAACCTTGAGATGGCCTAGTTATTGGTTATATATGTATATACCTTATTACCATAAATGAAATGTGGGGTCTCATTTTGTTGAGAAGCACTCCAAAGCATAAACAAGATGAGGAATCTCATTTTTTTTAACGACTGGTCCTATTTCTAAGCCAAACTTCAATTAGATTCCATGTTATTGGCCGAACTTCAATTAGATTCTAGGTTGAAGCCAAACCTCAAAGACAACTTGAAGTCGAATTTCAAGCAGAATTCGAAATTCGAGCCCAGCTACAAGGAAAATTTATTAGAATTTCATTTAAAAAAAAATACTAATCTAAATCATAAATCTTTAATAAATTATTGTCGTTGAGATGTTATCTTTTTATTATATTCCGAGTAAATAAAATTTTGTTTCATATATTTAAATTTTGAATTATATAACATGTGATAATTTATTATATAATCTTAGGTGTCTATTTTTTATAATTATAATAATAATTTATTTTTAAGTTTAATGTTAAGTTAGAGATCAAATTGGTGTATGAGATTCTTTCCCTCTAGCTATTTGACTAGTAAAGTTTACTAGGTATACATACCTTACTCTACTTTTTTGGATTTGAATTTGTAACTTTTTAAAAGGAAAAGAAACACATGTTCTTAACCATTAAACCCAGTCATACTGTATCGAGTTGAATTCAACACAACTTTTAGCTATGTCTGAGATAATCAAATGAACTAAAATCAAATATATAATTTATGCAAATCAAATATATAATTTGTGCAAGTTGATAGCCCCAAAGGAGTTGAGTGTTACTATATTTTCTCCCTTCATTTCTTTTATATATAGAAACTTGAAAATAATGGAGAAAGCATCAGTTGAAAGTGCCAATTTTAAGCGCCAGTTATAAGCACCAGTTATAAGCTTCAGTTGTGAGAGTCAGTTGTAGGCGTGTTAAGAGTCAGTTCTTAGTTAAGAGTCTAGTTGTCTTTGGTTTGCAAGTAACCGACTCCGGAGAGTCTTTTCCTATATAGATATGTAATCCGTCTTCATTAAGATATATAGAAGTGAGTGTAGCCTCACCGTGTTTGTTTGCATGGTTTATTTTATCTTGGTATCAGAGCCACGAGGAGAGGGTCTGGATAGCATGAGTTCTATGAGAGCCGAGTAAGTTCTTGATCCATGAAGAATCGCATGGGTTTGAGTTGCATCGAAGAAGAGGTCCACAGGCTAGATAAGAAGAGCCGCAATTCGAGTTGGAGAATACCTGTGTGAGAGCAGCCATGATTTGAGTTGGAGAATACCTGCATGAGAGCAGGTCGAGGCTTTGAGCATGGAGAAAATCATGAGAAAATCATGTGAGCTCGAGAAGGTTGGTAGTATCTGGATTGGTATCTTTTGTTTTCTAATTTTTTACTAGTCTATCCACTCCTGCGAAATTGAATATTGTCGAATAGCTTGCTAGAAGCGTTGCACTTGGAATGTGTGCGGATTTTATCAGGTAATTCATTGCATGTGAGTAATTTGTTGCACGGAGGGAGACCGATTTTATCGTTTGCAAGTTCGTGGGCACTAGGCAGGCCGAGGAGGGCCGATCCACCGTGTTTTCGTTTGCATACGTGGATATTTTCATGAAGCGTGAGGTTTGAGCGTGAATATTTGCATGCTTATAGTTTGCATGCTTATAGTTGAAGGATAAGTTTATTAATTCGTTTATTAAAGTGGATACTTTTTTTCTAAAGAGTGAAGTGAAGAGGGAGTTATTCACTTCATTGTTAAAGTGGATGTGTGTATTCAAAGTGGTTTCTTTAGTAAAAGTTTAAAGAAATTTATATTTTATCTTGGTAAGAGTGGAGTTATAAGTTTAAAAAAAAAAAAAAAAAAGTGGATATTTTGGATATTAAGATGCATGCATGATTTAAGGTAAGAACAGAGGTAGATTTGGACCAGTGGATCCGAAGGCAGAGCGATGGATTGCTCATCACAAGAGAAAATTCAACAAAAAGGCTGCATATCTTTGGTGATTCACTTGCAAAGACTAACTTGCAGAGATGGTGAATCCTCTAGCGGAGACCTACCTCAACGATGCCAACAAGTTAGATGGCTCAAACTTCATTAACTGGAAATTCAAGATGCAGACGCTCATGGAGGGCTATGGTGTCTGGAACATTGCGAAGGGAACTGAACTGAAACCTAATGTAGCTGCAGGTGTGACAGCAACACAGATCCAAGACTCGGAGAAGCGCAAAAACAAGGCAAAGGTATTGTTGTGCGTGTCAGTTAAAG
The DNA here is from genome assembly GCA_000966675.3 of Picea glauca. Taxonomy (NCBI): domain Eukaryota; kingdom Viridiplantae; phylum Streptophyta; class Pinopsida; order Pinales; family Pinaceae; genus Picea; species Picea glauca. The sequence goes on from JZKD02S0797030.1 coordinate 38,545, forward strand.
ATAGCATAATTCCACATATTAGAGACGCGACAACTTCTGCTGCAACCTGGACAACTCTTAAAGCATTGTATGAAACTAGCAACACAAATTGCATTTTGTTCCTGAAAACTAAATTGTTAGGCATTAATATGGATGGAAATGAATCTGTTAGTTCATTTTTAGGTCGCATTAAAGAGGTAAAAGACAAGCTAGTAAATATAGGGGAAACTATTTCCAACACTGATCTAGTGACTATTACCTTAAATGGTATGCTAGAAGATTATCATATGTTCATAATAGGTCTTGCAGCAAGGGAGAAACCTCCTACGTTTGAAGAACTGACAAGTATTTTTCTGCAAGAGGAAGAGAGGCGTGGGAATCTGAAGCCTTAGAGTAAAGATTTGGCACTGTGGTCAAATAATAGATCTGTGAGAGGGAGATGAGGAGTAAGAGGCAGAGGAGGCAGTTCATGGCAGAGAGGTGGTTCATGGCAGAGAGGTAGTTCATCGCAGAGAAGACAATCTCCAAATCAAGGTATGCAATCTAATAGGAATGATTCAAAGAGTTGTTTTTATTGTGGTCGACCTGGACATATGGTTAAAGACTGTCATAAGAAGAAAAGTGATGAGGCTAGGAATAAACCTAGAACACATTTAGGTCATTATGCAGAAAAATCTTCAAATCAAGATCACAGATTATTTATTGCTAGTGATGATGAACCCCCAAATTTTGACTCATAAGATCTTAGGCTGTTTGTGTCTAACGCTACTTTATCTGTTGAAACTGATGATTCTGATGCCTAGTTTGTGGATTCCAGAGTATCAACACATATGACTTGTAATAAAAATTGGTATGATAATTTTAAAGAAACATAGAATGGTGCCAGCATATATATTGAAGATGACCACGCTCATCAGATCAAGGGATATGGAGACATTCCCGTGACATTGTCGAATGGTATTGTTTGTCACATTCGCAATGTGGTGTATGTGCCGAGAATAAAGAAAAAATTGATCTCTGTGTCCACCATTACAGATCAGAACTTGAAGGTTGAATTCTTCAAGAATTATTGCATAGTGAAGGATCTGCTGGACCACTTCCAAACTGTTGTAACAGGTGTCAAAGTAGGAGGTATATACAAACTTGATGTTACCATCAAAGCACATCATGCACGGACTTCTACCACTATGCCAACAGAGATTCTTTGGCATCAAAGGTATGGACACATCAATCATCCTGATTTATTGTTATTACAGAAAAAGAATATGGTTGAAGGACTTCCCATGTTAAAGAATGAGAAAGTTGTTTGTGATGGATGTACATTAGGAAAGATGCACAGAGATGAATTCCCCTCTAATCCTGATAAGAAAAAGAGAGATGTGTTAGATCTTGTGCATACTGATGTTTGTGGGCCTATGCAGACTAGGTCTTTAGGAGGTGCATTTTACTTTCTATTATTTATTGATGATTGCACAAGATATACATGGGTTTACTTCCTTAGACGAAAAAGTGATGTTTTCGAGTACTTTAAAGAATTCAAAACCATGGTGGAAAAGAAGACGGGAAAATCCATCAAAATCCTCCATTCAGATCAAGGGGGAGAGTATAAATCAGGGGACTTCAACAAATATTGCAAAGATAATGGAATAGTACAGTAGTTTACAGTACCTCACAGTCCACAGCAAAACAGAGTCACCGAAAGGAAAAACAGAACTCTGGTAGAGTGTGCACGCAGTATGATGAAAGGTAAGAATCTCTCAAATGCATTTTGGGCTGAAGCCATAAATACTGCAGTTTATTTAAAGAATAGAAGTCCAACAAGGTATCTTGATATTGTTACTCATTTCAAAGCCTTGTATGGTTCCAAACCTGCAGTTAATAATTTGAAAGTATTTGGGTGTAAGGGTTGTGCACATATTCCAAAGGAGAATAGGAGGAAATTGGATGCTAAAGCCACTAAATGTATTTTCATCCTATATTGGATGCTAAAGGTACTGTTCTGAATATAAAGCATACAAATTGTTTGATCCTGCTACTCACAAATTATTTGCAAGTAGAGATGTACTTTTCCATGAGCAGGAAGCAGGAAATCATGACGACAATAGTCATAAGGAATGGCATAGACTTCTTGATGAAGGAGTTAAAGAAAAGCAGCAACAACAACAACCCACACAGCAAAAGCCATCCCCGTAGCGATAACAACAGGAGCAGCAAGAAGGACTCAGTGATATGGACAACTCCAGCAGTCACAGTTCACCTACAGGTGAAGACAGATCTTCACAAAGTGGGGAGGAAGATAATCAGTTGAGAAGATCTTCAAGACAGATTCGGCTTCCTGAGAGGTATAAAGACT
>JZKD02S0797030.1:56570-67173 GCA_000966675.3 Picea glauca
TATATGTATTCTATATCTTCTCTACTACTATATGGAGATTAGTTTTCTTTAATAAATAAATTCACATATGAGTTTGTGGCCATTTTGTGTGTTATTCCTACTTGTATGTTGTTGTCACTTGTCATTTCTTTCATGAGAACAACTATTTGTTGCAAAAAAATAAACAACAGAACCTTACCACACAACAAGAAGATAAATCATCAAATTGTTTGACAAATACCATAACCAGAAAATCCAAACTTTCAGTGTTCCAAGCAAATCCACTTGGGAACATTACAAGTTGTCACTATGGGAACTATGATTTTCTAGCCATGCCCTTCGGTTTGACTAACACACCGGCTACCTTTCAGTCATGCATGAACCATATCTTCAACAAACAGTTGAGGGAATTATTACTAGTGTTGTTTGATGATCTTTTGATCTACAAAAAAACATGGGGGTAACATATAAAGCATGCGGATGAGATTATCACCATTATGGAGGAGCAATCATTTTTTTCAAAAGTGGAAAAGTGTGGTTTCAGGTTGACATAGATCCTCTATATGGGGAACATGATTGGTTTTGAGTGAGTAAAGGTGCATCAGGAAATGATCTAGACCATCTTAGACTGGCCCACCCCTAGGACACTCACAGATCTGCAAGTATTCTTTTGGATATGCAACTATTATAGGCATTTTGTGAAAGTATTTTTGCAACTGTTTGTGCCACTGATAGACCTCACCAAGAATGGGATGTTCTCATGATTAGAGGACACACATGTAGTATTCGACAAAATAAAGAGGCCGATGATCACTTTCCCAATATAATCACTCCTATATTTAACACAGCCTTTTGTCCTGGAGTCCGATGCATTAAGTGAAGGGATAGGAGAAGTATTGATACATAACCGACACCCGATATATTTTGAGTGTAGAAATTTAAGGGAGTCTAAGAAGATCTATACAATTTATTATAAGGATATGTTGGCCATCATGCATCCATTATCCAAATTCAGACAGTACCTTGTAGGAGGAGGTTATGTGGTTAGGATTGACCACAAAAACTTGAGATATTTATTGGAGGAGCGGGACCCTAATGAAAGGTAGTAGAAATGGGTGAGTAAGGTGCAGGAATATGATTTTGACATTGAGTATGCAAAGGGGAATAAGAATATAGTTGTTGAATCCTTACCAAGATACCTGTAGTCTTCTCCATGACAAAGATATCAACATACTGAAAGTCCATTCTCTTGGTGGAATATTCCATAAATACCTTCGCTTGAGAGATGATGGAGGGTAGTATTCAAGATGAAAAATGCAAGGTAGTGTATGACAACATCTACTACAAAGACATGATATATCTTGTGCCTAATTCCATGCTCAAGGAAAATATTTTGAGGGAAGTACATGATGCACAACTGGTAGGGAACCATGGGTATATAAATACCTATAGTAAAGTAAGGAAGAGATTCTCATGGAAGGTTCTCAAGGGGGACATAATTCATCATGTGAGGGAGTGCATGACTTTCCAGCAGAACAAGTCAAAGTTCACACATCCTACAGGAGTCCTTCAACCATTTTCGATTCTGGAGCAGAAGTGGGATATCATTTCCATGGAATTCATCACAGGATTGCCAAAGGTGCAAGGAAGGGATTCTATGTACATGGTAATGGAAATATTGACTAAATATGCACGCTTATTTTCCATTCCTACATAGTAAAACACATATGAGGTAGCATATCTCTTCTTCATGGAGGTGTTCAAACTCCACAATATTTTGAGGAACATAGTCAGTGAGAGGGATGGAAGGTTTCTTACTGCATTTTGGTAGGAGTTATTCAGGTTATCTGGGATAGAGTTGAAGCCTAGTACTAGTTATCACCCATAGATAGATAAGCATATTGAAATAGTAAACAAATGGATCAATGGGTACCTAGGGATCTATGTGTCCAAGAAAATATAGGCATGGATAAAGTGGTTTCATCTCATGAAGCATTGCTACAACACCAATCATCACATGTCCATCAGGATGAGCCTGTTCAGGGAATTGACTGGCTATGATGCTCCATCTTTTTTGGATTTGTCATTTAGAGAGAGTGGAGCTCCCAAGTCCAAAGTCTAGTTGCAAGAAAGTTAGGACATCTTGAGAGTCCTAAAGGAGAATTTACAGACCACTCTCAATCATCAGAATATGTATGTTGATATGGTAGAACATATATTTGAGGTTGTAGATATAGCGTTTCTTAGGTTGTAGGCTTACAAACAATCGTCATTGAAGAAGAGTTGTGTAGATAAGTTGAAGCCTGGCTTTATGGACCCTACCGAGTGACCAGGAGATTTGAGGAAGTAGCATATGAGATGGAACTACCAGAGGGTGGCAGGATCCACAACATCTTCCATGTATCGTTCCTCAAGAAGGCATTGGGACAACGGGTCACTGCTTCAGAAGATCTTCCTCCATTATATGAGCAAGGAGTTGGTTCTATCTCCCGAGAGAAACATTGATGTGAGGGAAAGGAGGCTAAGGAGCAGGGTCATTCAAGAGTACCTGGTTATATGAAGAGGATTTCCCAGAGAAGATGCTACCTAGGAAGGAGATCATATCCTACAACACCTTGATTTGTAGTTTCTTGAGAATAATAAATTTTTGGAAGATAGAACTATAATGTCCCCTTACAATTGATTGTCACAAAGGATGACTCAATAGCCTATACGACTCATGTAGTCCATAGTCAAAAAGGAAAAAGGGAGTCAAGGAGGTTTATTTGGTGTCATTAAGTTAAAATAATGATAAATCCTAAAAGTGATATTAAATAAAATAAATAACTATATTTAAATGGAATTGGAAGGAAAATAAAGTGAAGGTTTGATTTGGTCAAAATGGGGAAAGATCTAGAAGCTCTAAAGGAAGGAAAAATATAGGGATAACCCTTCTCTTTAACATTATTATTTGATTGAGTCTTGTATGGTTCTCTTGGAGCCATTGTTTCTTTAAGGTTTAGCAAAATCCTTCCATTGCTCGTCTGATTTTGGTGGTGCAACATCCACCCTAGCTAGGAAAGGAGGAGGATCCAACATGGATCTTCACTTTATTTACATTGTGGGACTTGGGCTCTTCTTGGAGAAATTTTTGGAGCCATATCGACTTAGGAAGATCATTCACAACATTTGTTAGAGGAGATCAGGTGTATAGTCTACAAGTGACAGGAAAGTTTCAGAGTAATAGTAAAAGAAGACACCCTTGTGGATTGGGCATAGAGTGTCTCGCGAGGCTCCGTGTGTTGCTCAAATTTGTCTCACAAGTCCCAACAGACCTATGGTTTTAGGTATGATGGACATAATTGAATAGTAGAGGTGATCGAGAGTAGATAGAGAACGTATTGATGAGGTTTGACAGTCATAGGAGGATTCCATAGTGTTTGAGAAGATTTGGAATCATTACCAGGTTTCTTGTTTCTTCTTTTTTATTATATACTGTAGCTACTTTGCAGCTAGTAGAGATATTTGTACTATTAGAATTGGTTTCTCCATTCATAATAAAATATGCACTGGTTATCTTATCTATTCTATGTGTAATGTGTGCATAAAATGTGTTTATTTTCTTATCTTAGTAACATATGGAAACTCTTTGTAAAGCATTTCCAATAGAATTAATACGAAGTGTTTGATAAAATCTTACAAAGAGAAACGATACCTTGAACAACAAACAAATTTTGCTATCTATCCAATTTGGGGACATTACAGGGTTGTGCGCACTCTAGGATTGAAATAGAACTTTGAAAATACACCAAATCGGCCCTTGAATCTCATTGACCTATCATCTTAGGCCAAGATTCCTCTAGGTTAGTGCATGAGACAAGTCAACATTGTAGTCAATGCATATACAAGTGGAAAAAAGCACAAGCTATATCCATGCCAAATCAACATGAGGTGGAAACAATATTGAATGAGATAAATTCATGCCACATGTCATGATTTTCTCTATACATGGACTGATAGAGTTCATTTCATATAACCATGAATATTTCAATTCTTAATTTGAAACCCATGCTAGAATAGAGAGGCAATTTTGTGAGATCAATTGCTAGCCGATGAAGGCAAATCTAAAAAATCAAGGATATAGGTTTTGTGCAGAATATCCCAAGTAGGAGATTATAAGGCCTAAATGTTTTCCTCCCCTAACCACGGTTCTTGATCTCATGAAATTCTATTTATTATTTAAGCACCTTGTTTCCCCCATAACCATGTTTAATTCTCAAGACAAATTTTCACTATACAAAACCTACTCATAGCACTCATATCCCACTAATATGTTAATGAACCTCAACTATGGGCTCGCGAACCACTCTTGTTTCGATCATAAGACACATTCTTATTTAGGGCCTATGTTGTGGTGCAATCATGGCACCTACGTCCCTTTAGTATGCTACTAATACCCTATTAGGGTTGTATGTGGTGGTTTGATGCGATGTTCATGGCATTATATATCCTAAAAATTAATGGGTTGTATATGTTGTTCACTGAACTTGAGACAAAGAAGCTTCATTGACCTTAGTTAGACATTGATACCTATTCTTGGTTCATAAATAACTTGTTCATGGTGGCCATATTCCACTTGAAGGTGAATGATATTGTATAGAGGTGATATGTGTTGGTTTGAGGACTCATATATGGTGGATGATCTTGATAAGAAATTCATATAATTGTAGGCTCTTGATTCCATTCCTTTGTTGCACGAGATTGCAAGTAATCAATGCTCATTGGTGTATCATGACAAGGGACTAATCACCTCTCGTGGTTCCTTGAAATTTGACGGTGGTGAATTTACCAATCACTTGCGGGTTTTGGTGTAATGACAACCCCACTTCCAACAATTGGTATCAGAGGTAGAGGTAATGAGCTCGATACACACTTGGATCATGCTAAGGGGGAGATTGTTGCACAAAATTGCAAGTAGTCAGTGCTCCCTGGTGCATCATGACAAGGGACTAATCGCCTCTCGTGGATCCTTCAAATATGGCGGTGGTGAGTTTACCAATCACCTGCGGGTTTTGGTGTAACAAAAGACATACTTCCAACATCCTTGAAAATTGTCAAGAAATTGAGACACATCCATGATGCGCAAGACCTCATAATGCACTGATATTCAACTCAAATTGATAAATACTCCATGGAGAGGGCTCATGTCGTGTTTTTTATTGGTGTTTATGATGCTTGATCTCAATAAAGTTTAATTAGAGATTAATGCTATTCTTTCTTCCTTGGGCATCTTTATTCCTTGAAACCCATTTTAGTTCACAAAACCTAGTCATTGTGTTTATATCCTACTCAGAGGCATGCAAAGAACCCCTAAAGAGGAAACATGTTTTTCTTCAAGGACTCTTTCAATGTTCTTGAGCCCAAGAATAATAAAAAATAAATTGAAATGTGTTTTTTCCTTCCTTGACCATGGTGAAGGCTCTCCATCCATCCTCGATGTACAAAACCTCATAATGGCATCCATATTCAAATCCAATTCCAAAAATGCCCTAGAGGGTGGCTATGTTATTGTTTGTAGTTGTTGTTCAGGGTGAATGACCCCAAGAAGCTACATTTAGGACCTAAATCCCAAATGTTTTCCTCCCTTTATTAGGGCGGTTGAGCGCAAGAAGGTTCGTTTAAGGCTTAAGCCCCTTATTTCCCCACAACTTTGTTTAGCTTTGAAGACCCATTTGTTTTTACATAGTGGAACATGCACACACTTTTAATAACACACATTCACTTTCAAAAATATGTACATGCTTTCAAAAACATGTGCAATTTCAAAAATGTGCATTTTGAAAAGTATGAATACACTTTTATAACATAATAGGTGGAGGGGAACATGAAGGCATGCATGGGGCATATGTGGAGGGTTTGTAAGGGCCAAAGAAATTCAAATACAAACATGGGTGTATTTCTGCAGTGCACGTGCATTCCTAAAATTTTGAGAAAACACTTGTTTCCATTACAATGACTTCAAGAAGCAACTTCTTACACTTGCCCAAAAATATAGATATAGAGATGGAGAAAGCAAAGGCAAATTCTTCTATGAAGACAATTTCTTATAGTAGCTATCCTAGAGAGTTGTGCATCGTATATATGAGATTCTCGGTCATCTTCTACAACCATTGGATATAGTTGATCACATTCTTTCCATCCTTTAGGTAGGTTTATGTCCGTTGTTCATTTTTGAAAAGGAGTGTTCAAAAGGACAAGAAAAGATGGCCTAGAGAGTCTTGTGTAGAATTCACGAGATGCCTAGCGATCAAGAAAATTGAAAAACAATAAATAAATGACACAGAGATGGAGAAAACTAAGGAAAATTCTTCAACAAAGACAAACTCTTAAAGAGGTTATCCCGAAGAGTTGTGTGAAGAATGCAAGAAATGCCCAACTATTTTCTACATGCTCTAGTTGCTCATATTTTCACCATGTTATTGGTCTAGGTTTATGTCCTCTATTCTTTTTTTAAGAAAAACATACATGAGAAAATGACACCTTGAGATGGCGTAGTTGTTGGTTATATACGTATATACCTTGTTACCATAAATAAAATGTGGGGTCTCATTTTGCTGAGAAGCACTCCAAAACATAAACAAGATGAGGAATCTCATTTTTTTTTAACGAGTGATCCTATTTCTAAGCCGAACTTCAATTAGTTTCCATGTTATTGGGCGAACTTCAATTAGATTCCAGGTTGAAGCCAAACGTCAAGGCCAACTTGAAGTCGAATTTCAAGCAGAATTCGAAATTCGAGCCCAACTACAAGGAAAATTTATTAGAATTTCATTTAAATAAATAAATTAATTAATTAGTCTAAATCATAAATCTTTAATAAATTATTGTCGTCGAGATGTCATCTGAGTAAATGAAATTTTGTTTCATATATTTAAATTTTGAATTATATAATATGTGATAATTTATGATATAATTTTAGATGTTTAATTTTTATAATTATAATAATAATTTATTTTTAAGTTCAATGTTAAGTTAGAGATTAAATTGGTGTATGAGATTCTTTATTAAGTATCTATATTTTACTCTACTTTTTTAGATTTGAATTTGTAACTTCTTAAAAGAAAATATATATTTTTAACCATTAAACTCAGTCATATTGTATTGAGTTGAATTCAACACAACTTTTAACTAAATCGAAAAAATCAAATGAACTAAAATCAAAAATATAATTTATGCAAATCAAATATATAATTTCTGCAAGTTGATCGCCCCGAAGGAGTTGAGTGTTACTGTTTTTTCTCCCTTCGTTTCTTTTATATATAGAATGCGAAACCTCCGTTTCTCATTTCAGAATGCGAATCCTCCGTTTCTTTTATATATAGCATTTGAGAGAGAGGCAGAAAGCTAAGGCAAATTCTTCGTTACGACAAATTCTCACAGCACCTATCATGTACCGTCGTCTGTAGAATTCGTTAAATGCAAAGTGATCTGGTAAACCGAAAGACAGGAAGGAAAGCGAAAACTCAGCAAATTCTCCACTAAATACAAATTCTCGTAGAATTTATGAAATGCCGTGTTAAAGACGGTGAGAAAAATGAAATCGCTATATAGAGGAAGAGTGGAGAAATTCTTCAATCTCGTAGATCTCCTCACGAGCAACATCAAACAGAGCTTGAGTTGGGGATTGGCTTGGGCAATGTAATAATTCAAGAAAATCTTAGTTGAACAAAAATTTGGTCAACAAAAGTCTATTATATGTTGCAATTATTGCAACGGAATTTGCATATAGATTCGTTTCAAATTACTGATACGAAGCCATGTTGGAAGAGCTATACGAAATTAGTTTTAAGATATATATATGTATGAAAGGGGAGATAGAATGTATGAAAGGGGAGCTCCTCCATATGAAAACTACAACTTACATGTTAATGAGTGGAGATAGAATTAAAACTTGAAAACAAACTATCTTACTAATGAACATCAATTAAAACTTAGGCAAACCCAACAATCAACAACCTTTTAGTCATCCCTATTCAAATGAAATAACACATGCATGTGGGACAAAGTATAGTTGATTTGCGGTGAAGTATATTTGGGATTTGAACCACGAAATACTGAGGAATACCTTCAGAAATCATAGTTGATGAAAAGATGCATTAAACACATTGATATAATTGAGTTCGGGATGTTCTTCATCCTTAGAATTGTTGGGCTTGATTGAGGAAGCTTTCCAAGTGGTCACATTGGAAGAACTTGGCTATCTATGCCATTTTTTGTTTATGAAATGCCAGGTTTTGTTGCTCGAAACCTAATAGAGAAAGGAAGGTTGTGTTGTTCTGTGATAGGCACAAGGAGTGATCAGTGTGTAGATCGAGTAATGTGCTCACCATTTATCTCTTGACATGAGTTTTCTTCTTTAACTCATTGTCTATTTTCCCTAACAATGTCCCTGCTCTAAGAGACCACCTCCACTTTTGCAAAAACCAATCAATATCAATTTAGTCTATAAGTGAAGCTTCAAATATGGCACTTTAATAAATTTGAAACTTGTTTGTGCATGACAAATCTATGTTTAATATAAATGCCAATTGTAATAAGTAAGAGGGTGATGAGTCTCCCAAGGTAGGAGGGTATCCATAGGTGGTAACAAGGGTTTTTCCAGAGTGATATTTGAACATGAAGGTGTCAGGAAGGGTCAACAAGGATTGGAGAATGGGTATGAAGGAGGATGAAATAGATTGGAGAATGGGTATGAAGGAGGACGAAATAGATTGTTTGGTAGACCCTATGGAGGGACAACAAATCTGGTCCATCTCAGGGATTGGTATATGAGGAAAAATGTTGGACTTTGATAGGATTTATATGTTGGGGTCTCATTCATTGGATAAGGATACTATAGACGTTTTAGGTGAGTTGGATGAGGAGTTGACATATCATGTCTTTATTCCCATCGGCGAGGAAGGGGGAAGGGGAGACAAGACCCTAAAATGATCCTTCAAAGGATCATCAATGCCCAAGTGCCTCACCCCATGCAATGATTTATGAGTTTCATCAAGCGAATTCGTAGACCTCAATATCCTAATCACAATAGGATAGGGGAGTAATGCATTCAAGGTATGTTGTGTTGGTTGTGGAGCCTGATTATCTTCATGATTTAGAGGTCCTTGCTTTCAGCCATGTTTATACCCCATGAAGTATTTACACCCCAGAAGTATATACACTCTTCCACGTGGGGGAGTGCAGGGGGGGGTACCCCCTCTGTGGGGTCCGGGGGGCCTATCCGCCCGGCTGGGGGGTCTGGGAGCAAGCGGGCCCCCAGTGGGGGTTGGGGGGCAGCGTCCCCTGATGGGGGTTTGGGGGCGAAGCCCCCAAAGAAAAAATTGCCTTGTAAAAGTAGATTATAATTTCAATGTAAATCTGGACCGTTCATTATAAGGTCGCAGATCTAATGGTAGAGATTATGTTACGGTTTTTTTCCCTAGAAAGAAACCCTCTTTTATGAGGGAAATGTATCACGTCTATGGATGGTGGTGAACATTGTATGCTAAGAGAGGAGACTGTGAGAGAAAGAAGAGGAAGTTACAACGGGTTTTGTTGTAGGTTGTATCCCTTCATTTGCTAGATAATAATAAAGGAAGGACCTAGCAATTTCTTTGGTGGACGTAGCCCACACTGGGTGAACGACGTAAATCTGTGTCTCTCTTGTATTGTGTGTCTTCTGTGTTTTGTTTTTGCATTTGTTTTATTTTATTGCTCCACGGTCCTGTTTTTCTAACAACTAGTATCACAGCGTAAGGTAACTCACAGGAAAAGAGGTTTCCTGGTTCGAGTGGGAGCAATGTCGGAAGATGGAAAGTTTAGGGTTGAGAAATTTAACAGCCAAAACTACTAGTTATGGAAGATGCAGATGGAAGACTATTTATATCAGAAGGATCTATTCCTACCATTGAGTGAAGTAACAAAAAAGCCGGTGGCCATGAAGGATGAAGAATGGGAGATTCTTGACAGAAAGGCTCTAGGAACGATACGGATGAGCCTGGCAGTGTCCGTGGCTTTCAATATTTCAAAAAAAAATACAATGAAGGGTCTGATGGATGCATTGGCCAAATTCTATGAAAAACCCTCGGTGTCGAATAAGGTATTTCTAATGAAGAGATTATTTAATATGAAGATGTCAGAAGGTGGGTCTGTTGCAGATCATTTAAATGGATTTAATACAGTTACTAATCAACTAAGTTCTGTAAAAGTGGACTTTGATGATGAGGTTAGGGGTCCTCTAATCTTGTGCTCATTGCCAGAAAGCTGGAATGGATTGGTCATGGCTATAAGTAACTCTATCTCTGGTTCAAATACTTTAAAATTTGATGATGTTGTTGGTGTTATCCTTAGTGACGAAATGTGATGGAAAAGAACAGGTGAGATATCAGGTAATGCGTTGAACATGGAGAACAGGGGAAGACAAAAGGATAGAGGAAAGGGCTCAGGAAATCGTAGAAATTCTAGGAAGGGCAGATCCAAATATACACTTGAAAAGATAGAGTGCTGGAATTGTGGGAAGAAAGGACATTTGAAGAAAGACTGCAGAGCTCCAAAGAAACAAAGAGATGGACAGTAGGAGAGAAATCAGGAAGCAAATGTAACAGGT
>JZKD02S0797030.1:85727-111920 GCA_000966675.3 Picea glauca
ATGGTTGGAGGCCTTGGCATTTGTTCACTCCCTTCAACTTTCCTGGGCTCTTTAAAAGATGACTGTCCCCAAGGACTGTTTCTGAAAAAGGAAGGATTGCTTCCCTTCTGCCTCTATTCTTTCTTAAACCTCTTCTAGTTATCCCAAGCCTTCCGAAAGGTAGGCTTTTCTCTCTACTGTTCGTGTAGGCATTTCACCCTTCTTATGGTTTCTTCCATGGTATTAGGATCATCATATTGAATCTTGTCACCAATGGAAGGTGGCAGTCCACTCAGATACCTCTAAATTTTGACAGCCTCGTCCTTGATGAATGGAACATACTTCAACAGTTCCAGAAAACTTCGTTCGTACTCATCAATGTTCATATTGCCCAACTTGAGTTTGAAGAACTCCTTCATCTTTCTATCATAGTATCTTTTAGTCAGGTATTTCTTCTCGAAATACCTCTTGAATTCCTTCCAAGTGACCTCTTTCTCTTGAATGTGCTGCACCTGCACAAACTAATCCCACCACATGGACGCTTTTCCTTTCAGCTGATACATTGCAATTCTTCCCTCTGCATGGGCAGAATAATTATGCAATTGGAAGTATTTCTTCATGCCTAGCAACCATGTCTCAACATATTCCTCCTTCCTATGTTCCCCATCGAATGTTGGAGGTTTAATTTTATTCATCTCCCCTTTCAATTCCTCCCTTCCATATTTTTGATGTTTTCTGGTAGGTGATGGGCTTGAACTACTGTGTGTCTTATTGTCAGAACGTCTTTGGGAGTGATCAAGATGTCGGCTACCGCTCCTCGACCTACTTCTTCTCCCATGAGTTCTGCGACTCTCCATCGTACTTGAATATCTTTCCGTCTCAAGTTTCTTCTCTATTCTTTCCAGGCTCTGCAAGAATTTTAAGTTTAATTTTCCTTGCCGATCCTTGACTTTCATGAGCTTTCCGCTATCAGATCGACGCTCCTTGACCTCTCTTTGAAATCCTTTGAGGATTTTCATTATATTTCCTTCCTTATCCATCTCCTTTCCATGCCCATTAGAGTTCGATCCTCCGACTCCTAAGTTAACATCCTTTCCTTCCCATTCATCTTCCAAATCAGGGGTAGTTTGCACTCTTCCCCACTCCATACTTGGCATTCATTAACTAGAGTTTTGGCCTCTGTTGTATTCTGAACACGCATTGTGCAATCCAATTCAAAATTTTCAGGCCATTAAAATTCATGATTAATCCACAACATTTATAACTAATACAAACAAGAGTGAAAGACATTTCAACTTCACAAGTTTACTGAACTCTGTCTGGCTCTGTGTTTTTTTTTTTTGGGTTTTCTTGAAATTATCCTATGTCTCTATCAAGAATTTTTCCTCCCACAGGAAACTCTTCGCGGTCTCCCTTCCTTCTATCGGGGTTACCTCTATTGGGGTTTTGAAACCCGCATTGTTCTGGTGGGTTGAATCCCCGATTTTCGATTTCCCGATGTGCTACCTTTACGCGGTAGCCCCTGCTATGGGCTCTATATCATGTGACCATGGACTCGTGACCCTGGCCTTTTCCTTATCGGGGTTCGGGGTTTCACAAATCGAAATGTGCCAAAACTATGGAGAGCGGAATCCCCAATTTCCCAATTTTCGATGGACTCCGTCCGTACTAGCCCTCTGGGCTATAGCCTCGCCATACGACCACTACCCATGACCGTGATCAATCCTCCTATCGGGGTTTCAAAATTTGTGATGTCGCGATGCACATGCATTCACAACCTCTGATCCTCTAATTCCCGATGTGCTTTTACACTGGCTAGCTCTTCCGGCTCAGCCTCTGGTCCACATGACCATACTATATGACCTCCACTTTACCCCATCAGGTTTCGACGGTTTTAATGTCAATGCTCATATGCTCACGGGATCCCCGATGGGTCCCAGTCGTTGACTTGTCAACAGTCCTTTTGCCTGTCACTTAAAATCTGCCACCTGTCCTCCTGACAGTCGGTGTGGCCCCACGTTCCTAGGTCTTATCAGGAAATCGCATATCGCGATTTTCCAATGCATGAATCCTTTGCTTCCGGGATCTCCGATATCCCGATTCCCGATATGCCGACACGCCTTTTTTCCTTAACCCTTCGCGGTTAAGCCCAGGTCCATGTGACTTCTACTCCGTGATCGTATTCAACCACTCATCGGGGTTTCGAGTTTCGAAGTTTCAAAGCGTATGAATCACTTGTCACCGGGGTTCCCGATTTCCCGATGAACTTCAAACACCCATGAACTTACTCCTTGTCGGGACTTTCCCCAATGGCAGATCTCTGCCACGTGTTCCCTAATATGAAATTCCAAATCTTGTCGCGAAATCATGGATCGCGATTCCGTGTGACAAGATTTCTAGGAGCTCAAGAACTCTGATTCTCTGATTTCTGACTTTGTGGAATCTTCTGACACGTGTCCTTGCTGATGGACGGTTCTTAGCGTCTGTCGAAATATTGCGGATCATGATTCCTTGAGGCAATGATTCTATACTCCTAAAACTCCGATGGTAAAATCCCGATGCCTCTCCGGGACTTCTCCTCCAGTCATGAGGACTTAAACCTTGTGCAACTTCTGTCAACTTAGATGGTTGACGGGTAATCCCACAATGAACTTACGACTCATGATCCTCCTGAGTTTAAACTCCTGTGCAGTATTCAAAGGCTTTAAGCCTTGTGCACATTCTCTAGATCTGAAGGTTACAAGCGTTCGCCTTCCCTCCTGAACAGATCCGACGGTTCTAACACCATTGGTGTAGAGACCTATCTCCCTGTGGTCATAGACCATACTGGCTGCGGTTTCACAACACCGCTATACCTCCTGAGCTTATAGGCATGGTTAAGTAACTCCTATACACTCCGGGCCATACCAGGGTCCAAAATTGGTCCTCAAAACACAATTTCTCCTCTCACCCTTGGTCCAAAGACCACCCAACTGGCCCATCTAGGCTCAGTGTCAAAACCTTAGCTCTGATACCAATTTGTAGTGTACCCTTTCACTACCGAGGTTTCCAAACCTCTCAGTTACCATTCTATACATGAATGATTACATAATTTATACAAACCTTATAAGCACATGCATTTAACATAATTAAACACATTTAAATTGTAGAGTGAAACATATTTGGTTACTACTATAATTAAACATTCCATAGCCTTCAACAGTAACTCATTTAAATAGCGGAAAACATGATATATGAACAGCACAGTCATGCCAAATGTGAAAATAACATAATTCAGGTACTTATATTTGAACAGTTGTAGAATTCACCAACCAAGTGCAGGTCTTCCAAGAACCTCCCAGCCTTAGACCACACTGTTCATCGGCTCAACAGTGGGTCACCCCCGAGATGGGACTGAGCTCCACCCCAAGGCAAGGAATTCTAGGCTAGGCTGAGGTTACAGGGAAGATAACACATACACATCACCAGGAAGAAAGCTCTCCCAGGAATCTCCCACGCTCACTACCCACAGACCCTCATTCCCCACATGCCTGTTCCAGCCCAGGAGAGTGCACCTTCTCTGTCACCTAGACAATCCTTCGGCTGCCAGTCTCCCTTACGTTGGGTTACAGAAACAGACCGGACTGGAATTCTCCAGGATCTATGGTAGCTATAGGGTTCCTTCCAGGAGTTCTCTTCTCCCTCCGCGCACTCTCTCACCTGGAGGAGTCGCTCACAGGCCAACAAGCCTCATGCAGTCCAGCACTGCGTGGTCACAACAATCCATGGAAAACACAGACAAATGCTTCCCAAAATAGTTCAGCTGTCACAGGATAATCTCACAGGATGATTTCGGAGCAGGCGTCACGCACAAGCTAGCTCAGTTTTCCCCGAACAACCAAGGATTCTTCCACTCGAGTTCAACACAGGGATTCCGGTTCAAGAAATGCGCTCTCGGGATTGCCTGGAACAGACACAAACTCACATCTCTGGACAGGGTGTACATGGTTTCCCCAGGACAACACAGGATTTTCGGCTTTTGAGAGATAAACCAAGGTATTCTAGTAGATGGCGTACCAGTTCTATGCACAGAGGTTCAGGTCAGAATGGAGGAAGATCCCCACCCACGGTTCAGTTCAGGGCTTATATTTGCATGCACCAGGGTTGACACTTGTCACCCTGCGAACTGCATGCGTACCACAACGTGCATCCCCTTTGCACATTCCCTCCCTTGCTAGGAAATTAGGATAAAGCCCCTAGGCTTTATTTCCCAGGCTTAAGCCCCTAGGCTTAGCACTCGGCCCCTTTTCCACCTTTTAGCCCCTAGTTCCTTGCCCATTCTATGGACGCTCGGTCCCCCATCACTCATTCATCATGGTCGATCTGCACTAGCGGTGTTTATATTTTATTAATTGATCTGCATACATATAACTACATCAACAGGCTCCTGGACTTCAACACTTAGGCTCCCTGGCCTAACAAAACACCTAAGCCTACAGCTTATACAACACTTGTCTCACCAGCCTATAGAACACATTTACAATTCTTTGCATAAAACATGATCTGTGACGGGGCTCGGCCTTGGGGACACTACAAAAAGGATCTGTGAAAATTTGTCCATCATTTCATTCCTTTTTCATGCAAGGGATTCCTCGAGCAACATTTTAAAAGGATCTCATGCTCCATCATAATTTTTTTCATCCCCTATGGGTTATTGTCAGGCTCGGCATGATCGATCTTGCAAAGGCTCGACTGGTTCGAGTCCCAACTTCTTGTACCTAGATCTTGTCGGAAAAATGCACAAAGAAAAATAAATGAAGAGAAGACTATTATGATACCACTGATCCAGATTTATGAGAAAAAAAAAATGAATAACAGAATGAATACCATAACATAGAAATACAGAGAACAATAACAAATATTCAGTGAACAATAACGACTTTTGAATAAGTGAAATAGGTTGAAACTGTAAAACTGTAGAACTAAAATCAACTTGCTCAAATGATGGTAGCTATCGCTGAGAAGATATGTGGCTTCTATGTGCATCTGTCTAATAAGAATGATTACAATGAGGCTCAAGATTCCATTCTAACATCACTCATGAATGTCAAAAATCTAGACATCCAAAATCCTAACCCTAGGAGATGAAACACCGAAAGTTATGAGGGCCTTGATGGGTAAGTTGGTACCTAAAATTCTTGGGGTCATAACATTTTCATACGACCTCCATTTTAGACACATGAGAGCCTATTGGAAAGTCCTTTTCGAGAACTAAAATTTACACCATCAAACTTTGACTACATCTACAGTTTGATTGTGCCAAGAAAAAAAAAAAAAATTTAGGGCCCCAAAACGACCCTGGAAGTACAAAAAGATGTACTGACATGAAATATTCCAAAATAAGCCAGATGGATTAGGTGACTGGCCACCAATCTCCATATGGAAATTGTGTAGGGCTTCAGACAACCCTGAAAGTCTGTAACCCATGATTACAAATAATTACTAAAGAACGTGTTGAATTAAAACTTTCAAAAGGAGTTAGTTGGAATAGGTGGGTGTCCACCAATATCCACCTGGATCATGCCTTGGTGGGATTCTTAAGTAATATATGGAGAAGGTAATATAATTCATCTTATCTGTATATCTATGCAAAAGGACTATGCTCTAACATCCACTTTATCACACTTTTATTCTTGGTTTGCGAAATAGAGTGAGCGATCAATGTCCTCAATAAGAACCACGTACTTGGTGATCAAGATGAGAAATTTCATTTAGCTTTGGGTTCATATCGACCTTAGAAATATCCAAATTATAGACACCTTAGCCTACTTAATAATCAATGGGTGCAATCATTCAAGATTTGCATGTTCCTAGGGCCCTAAAAAGAAGGTAAGCTATCTTCATGGATTTATAATGTTTTGATAGATTTCATTTAGCTTTGTGTTCATATCGACCTTAGAAATATCCAAATTATAAACATCTTAGCCTACTTACTAATCAATGGGTACAATCATTCAAGATTTGCATGTTTCTAAAGTTTATGGGTGCAATCATTTAATAACAGTCTTAGTTCTAAAGACATGAACCTTACAGGAATTATGTTATCATTATTATGTAATAGTGCAGTTAGTCCATAATTAAGATCTGTGACTTGTATGCTAAATAAAATACTTATTATATGGTTTGATTTATGGATAGAATTCCTATAGTATATAGTATAGTATACTAGCACAAATTTTATGTATAGAATTCCTACAGTATATAGTATAGTATACTAGCACAAATATGGTGTTATTATTAGAATGGGGTTGTAATAGTTTAGGTAGTAAAAATATTCATACATACATCTCTGAACAACAGTGTTGTCATCTATGAGACTTACATGATGATGCAAAGTAAATAGGTGCATTTATATCTTAGTGGTTAAACGTTAAGATTCATAAGTAGTCTATGGGATAGTCAATAGTTCCATAATGATTACGTGATATGAAATGTTGTATCACATGATGTAGTCCTATAGATAAACTCATTCTTCATGGCACATATTTTGTATCAAGAAAACACAATCATAAGTTTTTTCGAAAGAGAATAGAAATGGAAGAACTAATCTGCATATTTTTTTTATTTTTTATTTACTGGGGGAATCGGCAACTCGCGGTTCTCATACTCGCGTGACATGGGTTCGATCCCCAGGCGGCTACCACTATAACCCCAGGTGCAACCACCCAGCCCGCAAGAATGGCGCACGAGTAAGTCCGGGTGAGAATCGAACTTGAGACCACATTTACAAATTTCCTTTCATTTACACAGCACTTGCCAATCCGTCTACACCCGTGCGGGCTAATCTGCATATTTTTAAATGATGTTTTGAAAATGAATATTGAAGAGGAAAAGAGACTTAATCTCCCTAATAATTTTATTTTTTTTTATTTTGTAAAGATGGGGTACATTACATCCAATCTATTCGAATATTTAAACAACACAATGATATACCTCTCATATCCATGGGTTACAAGTAAATATTAAAAAATAGAGTATTTTTAAAACCAAATCCTAACTTGAGTTTATAACAATAATGTTTACAACAACTTTTAAAAGTTTGTTATAACAATTTTTCAAAATTACATTGTGCATTGTTTGAAATAGAAACTACTTTTAGAATAGAAATGCTTCGTGATTCTTCAATAAGCAATCAACACATATGACATCAATCTCGTTCTTGTTTGAGACATGAAAGTTAAATTAAATCCAATTAAAAAATATGTCATTAACTAATTTAACACAAGATACAAAATCTTTGATTATGTAGCTAGTCTAAAAACAATATAACAACTATTGCTTAACCAAGAAGTTAAATAAAAATAAAAACATAGATTTATTTATCCAAATTAAACAATAAAAAAAGAGAATTTGTGCATCTATGATTTCAAAATGGCATTGATATTAGTTGAATTCTTAATGATTAGTATATCCCGATTTTCTGGGTTTCGTGTTTTCTCGAGGAACATTTCATTGTATTTCATAACTCAATTCCTGATTTTCTCTTTCAAGATCCTTGTTCTTATTTATAACCTAATTAAGGCTCATTCGCAGGTATGGGACATCTATGTAATGGGTATGGATCCATGCTAAGAATTCGTCACAACACATAAGTTCCAAATTCAGAAGAAATTGTTGGTGGTCCAAGTCTGGGGACCTCTCTTATACCAATTTAGCCTTTAAATCAGCCTGGATTCCTGGGAATCCCTCACAGTTTTGGAGGAGCAGGAGAAAATTAGAAACAAAGTCATATTGTGGATGACTATCCTCTGTTGAGTCTAGAATTGTACTTTCAACAAAGTTGAGATATTCTATTATAATCATTTGCATATGATC
The DNA here is from genome assembly GCA_000966675.3 of Picea glauca. Taxonomy (NCBI): domain Eukaryota; kingdom Viridiplantae; phylum Streptophyta; class Pinopsida; order Pinales; family Pinaceae; genus Picea; species Picea glauca. The sequence continues at coordinate 93,561 of JZKD02S0797030.1, forward strand.
ATTCCTATGTTTATGTTTGGTCCTTATCATCCTAGAAAGGATTCAACCATTTCTTTTCTTTTTAAAATCAACTTCACAGACCTCATGCAAATGCCTATTTTTTTTACACTGTGTTTTAAATTTCTCATTGACTGCTAGTATCAGAGACTATGATTATCAGTAACATTTCATGACCCATTTCTCAAACGACTAAGGACATCTTCTAAAGGTTTCTTTGGCACAAAATCATGTCTTCTGGGTGCCAATCTAGTCATAGGAAAAGACTTTGTTTGATCATCGGGTGAAATGATAGAGTCATTTTGGATATGAATCTCAATTAGAAAATCATGAGGCGAATTCAGTGAAGCTTTGGGAGAGACAGGCTCTTCAACACCATGGGTTAAGTAAATGGTGTGGTCAATTTGCGAGGGTAGGAATTCATTCCTTACCAAAACACCTTACCAAGTGTCCCTTGCGCTAACCAAATGGAATTTGACCAATATGCGAATTAGGTCGTGGTGAAACAATATAGTATCTGGATTAGGGCTTGGTTGTTGATAAAATTTGGCATTTTTTACAGGCTTTTAAGTAAGTAGAAGGGTAAGTTTAAACTATTCCCCTGAAACATCATAAGAAACCGCATGTGAAAATAGAAAATTATGCCATAACGACCTTCACAGGTAATAAATTGATTGATTATCAACAAAAGACTGTGCCAATTGGTATCAAAAAGTTCTAAAGGCATACCCTTTATGTGGTATTGTGACTTCCTAGACACCAACAAACATTGCCATGGAATGTTTGTTACACTCTTGTTTTTAAACCACCTAACACCTTTCTGAGATATACCTTTTTCCTTAGTGATGAGTTCCTTCGTGACCTGTAACTGGACATCCCCAATATTTCCTTCGGTGCCATCAAAAGTATTGGAAAACACCCTGGAAACTTCTAAGTTAAAACCATTGAATGACTGGATAAAATCCAACCAACTGACCTAAGTAAGCTTACACATCACGTCGTCATGGGACAATAAAGTTTGAGGGCCATTCAGTTGTAACCTAACTACGATATCCATAAAATCGAAGGAGGTAAACCATAAGACACATAGATAGTTTTCATCAAAGGGAGAACTTTGTAACCGCAACAAACTAAACCCATAAAAAATGAAAGAGGTTGAATGAACATCCCTGATGATAAACAAACACTTGAGGATGTGAGGATGCTCTACCATTAGCTCCCACTCCAAGTTTTGATTACCTCCAATAGACCACAAGAAAAAGAAGTTCAAAGCTATCAACCACATGAAACCCTTACGGCCTTCCATGAGCTACTAACCTGATTTTGAAGACATTGACACCATGCAAGGTAATATTTCAAGTGGCAGTCAAAAGGTTAGTCCATGTTAAGTGAACATTACTAACATCGTGTCATGATATGACAATGGTACATGGAAAAGTGTTATATCGAGACTGTTTAGAGAGGTAAGGTTTTAAATGAAACCCCATATCATCCATATGAATCAATAGTTTTAATCAGGGTTGTAATTCAAGCCAAACATCCAAGTTCATAAGTTTGTTTAGATCAAACCCAAACTTTCTAGAATTGATTTTATTTTGTAGGAAGTGAGTCTACTTAGGTTGTTTTAACATATTTCATAGACCTTCCATTTAAACGTATTTCAAGAATCTTCTTATTTATACCTTAGATTGGTTGAATCAAACAAACAATAATATTTAACTCATGTAGAGGGCTACAGTCACAAGAATTTGATCAACGATTTGCATGAAACGAAACTTCAATTTTATGCTTCACATTCATGAAATTGAAGACAAAAAAAGATAAAAAAAAATGACCAAACATATTTGTAAGAAAATGATAAGAGTTCGAAAAAAAATTGATTGGAATTAGTAGTCACACCTTTCTAATAAAGAAAATCAATCAATCTGATGCATATAGACATACTAGGCAGTGAGTATAAGAAGTGATTTTGTATTCCTATGGACAATGAAAAATAAGATGATAGTTGGGAAGCCAACAGAGTGATAGTGATCTTAGGAAGTTTGGAGGATTTGTATGGGGCCCGAATCACATTATTCATCATAATTAATCATCAGGATCCTTTCCACCCATATTTTTCTTTGTTTCATTGCATTCTGATGATTTCTATAATTTTGGGTTATTATTGAGCCTATTTTAATTAATTACACCCAAAGTGTTATTTGGAGCTTGTTTCTTGGAGAAACACCTTAGTGTAATATATCGTTGGAATAGGGACACAAGTATATACTAGATAAGATGATAAAAAGTGACTTTTAGTGGAAGGAGAAGTTATAAGGGTGAATTAATCACTTCTTGGAGTAAAAAGGTTAATTAAATTAATAAAGTGATTTATGAAGAAATATTAAAAGATAAATTAAAGCGTCACTTGAATGGAAAAAGGTTAGAGGTATAAAAGAGATATAGGGACTTCTACTCTCTCATTATGTTTATTGATATTTTGATGTCTATCTTCTTGGCTAGAAATCCCATGGTACTTGGGGATTTTGAGGGTTTTGTCTAAATAAACCTTAGAGATCAGCAAGGAGGTGAAATATCCCTTTTTTCTTGGCTCAATATTGGAAAATGATGTGAAATATTCCTCGCCCACCATTATATTTCAGTTCAGTTCCACTCCAGTGATCAGTCAGTGTAAAGGGAACAACATAGATTGTTTACTGCAGAGAGGGTGCACCAATTAGTCAATAAAGTTTGATTTGGTCTTAGGAGGTTGTGTTTGGGGCAGATCTTGATTGGAGATTCATGGCCATCATCAGGGAAACTCTATATGCACTTGTGGGAGTTTCCTATTATCCAGAATCATTATATTTCATAGTTGGGGGAGTTTTCTCAAGGAGGGTGCAACTTAGGTTAGATATCTAGTGTTTTGGGGTTTCATTTCCCATCTACAGTAAATGATTCTTCTCATATGTTTTAGTCATCACATCTATCATAACTTGGAAACATTTCTTTGAGGTTTGTGAGCCCAATCTAAAAGGGAAAATTTCTTTGGGAGTATATAGCCAATGAGGGTGCATCTTTAATAGAGGAAACTTGGTATTCAACAAGGGAAATAGCTTGATATATGAGATCTTCTTCATACATCCTAGAAAGGATATTGGGAGAAAGAATATATGATTTCTATTGTCTATTGGAGGAAGCTTCAACCACATTATTATTCTACTATATGTATTATAGATCTTCTCTACTATTGTATGGAGATTAGTAGTCTTTAATAAGTAAATTCACATCTGAGTTTGTGGCCATTTCCTGTGTTATTCCTACTTGTATGTTGTTGTTACTTGTCATTTCTTTCACGAGAACAACTATTTGTTGCAAAAGAATAAACAACAGAACCTTACCACACAACAAGAATATAAATCATCAAACTGTTTGAAAAATACCATAACCAGAAAATCCAAACTTCCGGTGTTCCAAGCAAATCCACTTGGGAAGGTTACAAGTTGTCACTATGGGAACTGTGATTTTCTAGTCATGCCCTTCGGTTTGACTAACACACCGGCTACCTTTCAGTCATGCATGAACCATATCTTCAACAAATGGTTGAGGAAATTATTACTGGTGTTGTTTGATGATCATTTGATCTACAACAAGACGTCCGGGGAACATCCGAAGCATGTGGATGAGATTATCACCATTATGGAGGAGAAGTCATTTTTTTCCAAAGAGGAAAAGTGTGGTTTTAGGTTGACATAGATCCTCTATATGGGGAACATGATTGATTTTGAGTGAGTAAAGGTGCATCAGGAAATGATCTAGACCATCTTAGACTGGCCCACCCCTTGGACACCCACAGATCTAAAAGTATTCTTTTGAATATCCAACTATTACAGGAATTTTGTGAAAGTATGTTTGCAATTGTTTGAGCCACTGATAGACCTCACCAAGAAGGGGACGTTCTCATGATTAGAGGACACACATGTAGTATTTGACAAAATAAAGAGGGTGATGATCACTTTCCCAATATTATCACTACTATATTTCACGCAGCCTTTTGTCCTAGAGTTTGATGCATCCAGTGAAGGGATAGGAGAAGTATTGACGCATAACCAAAACTCGATATATTTTGATTGTAGAAATTTAAGGGAGTCTAAGAATATCTATACAAATTATTATAAGGATATGTTGGCCATCATGCATGCATTATCCAAATTCAGATAGTACCTCATAGGAGGACGTTTTGTGGTTAGGATGGACCACAAAAACTTGAGATATTTCTTGGAAGAGTGGGACCTTAATGAAAGGTAGTAGAAATGGGTGAGTAAGGTGCAGGAATATGATTTTGACATTGAGTATGCAAAGGAAAATAAGAATATAGTTGTTGACTCCTTATCCAAGATACCTGTAGCCTTCTCCATGACAAAGATATCAACATATGGAAGTCAATTCTCTTGGTGGAATATTCGATGAATACCTTCGCTTGTGAGATGATGGAGGGTAGTATTCAGGATGAAAAATATAGGGTAGTGGATGAAATCATCTACTACAAGACATGATATATCTTGTGCCTAATTCCATGCTCAAGGACAATATTTTGAGGGAAGTACATGACACACAGCTGATAGGGAACCATGGGTATCTAAATACCTATAGGAAAGTGAGCTAGAGATTCTCATGCAAGGTTCTCAAGGGGAATATAATTCATCATATGAGGTAGTGCATGACTTTCCAGTAGAACAAGTCAAAGCACACACATCCTGCAGGAGTACTTCAACCATTGTCGATTCTGGAGCATAAGTGGGATATCATTTCCATGGAATTCATCATAGGATTACCAAAGATGTAGGGTAGGGATTCTATCTACATCGCAATGGAAATATTGATTAAATATGCATGCTTATTTTCCATTCCTACATAGTACAACACATATGAGGTAGCAGAAATATTCTTCATGGAGGTGTTCAAACTCCACAATATTTTGACGAACATAGTCAGTGAGAGGGATGGAAGGTTTCTTAGTGCATTTTGGTAGGAGTTATTCAGGTTATCTGGGACAGAGTTGATGCCTAGTACTAGCTATCACCCCTAGATAGATGGCCATATTGAAATAGTAAACAAATGGATCAATGGGTACCTGGGGATCTATGTGTCCAAGAAACAATATGTATGGATAAAGTGGTTTCATCTCAGGAAGCATTGCTACAACACCAATCATCACATGTCCATCGGGATGAGCCTATTCAGAGAATTGACTGGCTATGATGCTCCATCTTTTTTGGATTTGGTGTTTAGAGAGAGTAGAGCTCCCACGTCCAAAGTCTAGTTGCAAGAAAGATAGGACATCTTGAGATTCCTAAAGGAGAATTTGCAGACCTCTCTCAATCATCAGAATATGTATGTTGATAGGTACATGGTAGAACATATATTTGAGGTTGTAGATATAGTCTTTCTCAAGTTGTAGGCTTACAAACATTTGTCATCGAAGAAGAGTTTTGTAGATAAGTTGAAGCCTCACTTTATGGAACCTACCGAGTGATAAGGAGATTTGGGGAAGTAGCATATGAGATGGAACTACCAGAAGGTGGTAGGATCCACAACATCTTCCATGTATCATTCCTTAAGAAGGCATTGGGACAATGGGTCACCGCTTCAGAAGATCTTCCTCCATTATATGAGCAAGGAGTTGGTTCTATCTCCCAGGAGGATCGTTGATGTGAGGGAAAGGAGGCTAAGGAGCAGGGTCATTCAAGAGTACGTGGTTATATGAAGAGGATTTCCCATAGAATATTCTACCTAGGAAGGAGATCATATCCTACAACACCTTGATCTGTAGTTGCTTGAGGATAAGAAATACTGGGAAGGGAGGGCTATAATGTCCCCTTCCAATTGATTGCCACAAAGGATGAGTCAATAGCCTATACGACTCCTATAGTCTATAGTCAAAAATGAAAAAGGGAGTCAAGAATGTTTATTTGGTGTCACTAAGTTAAAATAATGACAAATCCTAAAAGTGATATTAAATAAAATAAATAACTATGTTTAAATGGAATTGAAAGGAAAATAAAGTGAAGGTTTGATTTGGTCAAAACGGGGAAAGATCTAGATTCTCTGAAGGAAGGAAAAATATAGGGATAACCCTTCTCTTTAACATTATTATTTAATTGAGTCTTGTATGGTTCTCTTGGAGCCATTGTTTCTTTAGGGTTTATCAAAATCCTTCCATTGCTCGTCTAGTTTTGGTGGTGCAAAATCCACCCTAGCTAGGAAAGGAGGAATATCCAACTGGGATATTCACTTTATTTACATTGTAGGACTTGGGATCTTCTTGGAGATATTTTTGGAGCCATATCGGCTTAGGCAGAGCATTCACAACATTTGTTAGAGGAGATCAGGCATATAGTCTACAGGTGATAGGAAAGTTTCAGAGTAATAGTAAAAGAAGGCACCCTTGCGGGTTGGGCATAGAGTGTCCTGCAAGGCTCCGCGCGTTGCCCAGCTTTGTCTCACAAGTCCCAACCGACCTATGGTTTTAGGTATGATGGACGAACTTGAATAGTAGAGGTGATCGAGAGTAGATAGAGAACATATTGATGAGGTTTTACAGTCATAGGAGGATTCCTCAGTGTTTGAGAAGATTTGGCATCATTACCAAGTTTCTTGTTTCTTATTTTTTGTTAGATACTGGAGCTACTTTGCAGCTACTAGAGACATTTGTACTATGAGAATTGGTTTCTCCATTCATAATAAAAGATGTAATGGTTATCTTCTCTATTCTATGTGTAATGTGTGCATAAAATGTGTTTATTTTCTTATCTTAGTAACATATGGAAACTCTTTGTAAAGAATTTCCAATACAATTAATACAAAGTGTTTAATAAAATCATACAAAGAGAAACAATACATTTAACAACAAACAAATTTTCCTATCTATCCAATTTGGGTACATTACAGGGTTGTGCACACTCTAGGATTGAAACAAAACTTGGAAAATATGCCAAATCAACCCTTGAAGTTCATTGACCTATCATCTTAGGCCAAGATTCCTCTAGATTAGTGCACAAGACAAGTCAACATTGTAGTCAATGCATGTAAAAGTGGAAAAAAGCACAAGCTATATCCATGCCAAATCAACATGAGGTGGAAAAAATATTGAATGAGATAAATTCATGCCACATGTCATGATTTTATCTATACATGGGCTGAGAGAGTTCATTTCATATAACCATGAATATTTCAATTCTTAATTTCAAACCCATGCTAGAATAGAGAGACAATTTTGTGAGATCAATTACTAGCCAATGAAGGAAAATCTAAAAAATCATGGATATAGGTTTTGTGCAGAATGATCCCAAGTAGGAGATTGTAAGGCCTAAATGTTTTCCTCCCCTAACCATGGTTGTTGATCTCATGAAATTCCATTTATTATTTAAGCACCTTGTTTCCCCCATAACCATGTTTAATTCTCAAGACAAATTTTCACTATACAAAGCCTACTCATAGCACTCATATTCCACTAATAGGTTAATGAACCTCAACTATGGGCTCATGAACCACTCTTGTTGCAACCATAAGACACATTCCTATTTAGGGCCTATGTTGTGGTGTAATCATGGCACCCACGTCCCTTTAGTAGGCTAGAGATACCATATTAGGGTTGTATGTGGTGGTTTGATCCTATGTTCATGGCATTATATATCTTGAAAATTAATGGGTTGTATACATTGTTCATTGAACTTGAGACAAAGAAGCTTCATTTAGGGAACAAGGCTCTTGTTTTCATCCCTTGACCTTAGTTAGACATCGATACCTATTCTTGGTTCATAAATAACTTGTTCATGGTGGCCATATTCCAGTTGAAGGTGAATGATATCGTACAGAGGTGATATGTGTTGGCTTTAGGACTCATAAATGGTGGATTATATTGGTAAGAAATTCATAGAATTGTAGGCTCTTGATTCCATTCCTTTGTTGCACGAGATTGCAAGTAATCAACGCTCCCCAGTGTATTGTGACAAGGGACTAATCGCCTCTCGTCGATCCTTGAAATCTAGCGGTGATGAATTTACCAACCACCTACGGGTTTTGGTGTAACGACAACCGTACCTCCAACAATTGGTATCGGAGCTAAGGGTCACGAGTTCGATACACACTCGGATCGTTTTGAGGGGGAGATTGTTGCACAAAATTGCAAGTAGTCAGTGTTCCCTAGTGCATCATGACAAGGGACTAATCGCCTCTTGTGGATCCTTTAAATATGGTGGTGGTGAGTTTACCAATCACCTGCGGGTTTTGCTGTAATGACAACCATACTTCCAACATCCTTGAAAATTTTCAAGAAATTGAGACACATCCATGATGTGAAATACCTCATAATGACACCCATATTCAACTCAAATTGATAAATACTCCATGGAGAGGGCTCATGTCGTGGTTTTTATTGGTGTTCATGGTTCCTGATCTCAATAAAGTTTAATTAGAGATTAATGCTATTCTTTCTTCCTTGGGCACGTTTATTCCTTGAAACCCATTTTAGTTCACAAAACCTAGTCATTGTGTTTGTATCCTACTCAGAGGCATGCAAAGAACTCCTAAAGAGGACACATGTTTTGCTTCAAGGACTCTTTCAATGTTCTTGAGCCCAAGAATAATAAAAAATAAATTGAAATGTGTTTTTTCGTTCCTTGACCATGGTGAAGGTTCTCCATCCATCCTCGATGCACAAAACCTCATAATGGCATCCATATTCAAATCCAATGCCAAATATGCCATAGAGGGGGCCTATGCTATGGTTTGTAGCTATTGTTCAGGGTGAATAAGCCCAAGAAGCTACATTTAGCACCTAAATCCCAAGTGTTTTCCAACCTTTATCAAGACGATTGAGCACAAGAAGGCTAGTTTAAGGCTTAAACCCCTTATTTCTCCACAACTTTGTTTAGATCTAAAGACCCATTTGTTTTTACATAGTGAAACATGCACACACTTTTAATAACACACATTCACTTTCAAAAATATGTACATGCTTTCAAAAACATGTGCACTTTCAAAAATGTGCAGTTTGAAAAGTATGCATACACTTTTATAACATAATAGGTGGAGGGGAACATGAAGGCATGCATGGGGCATATGTGGAGGTTTGGTAAGGGCCAAAGAAATTCAAATACGAACATGGGTGTATTTCTGTAGTGCACGTGCATTCCTAAAATTTTGAATGGGTTATATACGTATATACCTTTTTACCATAAATGGAATGTGGGGTCTCATTTTGCTGAGAAGCAATCCAAAGCATAAACAAGATGAGGAATCACATTTTTTTTACGAGTGATCCTATTTCTAAGCCGAACTTCAATTAGATTCCATGTTATTGGCCGAACTTCCATTAGATTCCAGGTTGAAGCCAAACCTCAAGGCCAACTTGAACTCGAATTTCAAGCAGAATTCGAAATTCGAGCCCAACCACAAGGAAAATTTATTAGAATTTCATTTAAATATATATATATTAATCTAAATCATAAATCTTTAATAAATTATTGTCGTTGAGATATTATTTTTTTATTATAATTCTTCAATCAAGCTGGAGATGGAGAAAGCTGAGGCAAATTCTTCAATCAAGACAAACATCATATGGAGTCTTGTGTAGAATTCACGAGATACGTAATAATCAAGAGATTAAAAGACAGCAAGGAAAGTGAATTCGCCGTATTACGACAGAAAACTAAGGCAAATTGTTCATTACGACAAATTCATGTAGCGTCGTCTGTAGAATTCGTTAAATGCAAAGTGATCAAATTCTCCACTAAATACAAATTCATCAAGAGAATTCGTAGACCTCAATATCCTAATCACAATAGGATAGGGGAGTAATGCATTCAAGGTATGTTGCTGCAAACCATCTGACCAAGTTTAGTAATGAGTTCAAACTGAATGCAATTGTGTAGTCAGAAGAAAGGATAGTTTCTCTATTTCTAGTATTTTTGTGAAATGTTGGATTTGAAGCTTATGAGAAAAGTTCCTTCCTTTGACTTTGATTTTGAGGGTGTGGGGTTACATTCTTAGGAGAGATCAATGAAACCTAAGCAAAGAAAGTGTATAAAAAATTCCGAGGATACTGTTAGGTTGAAATTAGGAGGACAAACCAAATTAAATGATATAATGGAAATGGGGGATCGATCACTAGTAAGCCAATTTCTTGGGAAACGAATGAGGTTCTTAGAAAAATAGAAGAGGCAAATAAATTTTTTCAATGATAATGGAGATGTGGATCACAAACTCTATTCTTAAATAAATGACACGTTGAGTTTGATTTCGGCAATGGTTTAAGATATGATGAAAACTTAACATGTATAGAAACATGATACTACAGAATGGCTTAGATTCTGGTAGTGTTGGAGGTTAGAAAAGGTTTGGTAGAGACAATGGATATTCATAGGGGTGTTTATCTTTTTCATCTTCACTTGGACTACTAGGGAGTACACTTCATATGTTTGAGTTTCCACTATTATGGGCACCTAATTGCATACTCTAATTAACAGAGCTACCAAAAGAGTTGGCCAACAGGAAAAAAATTGAGAGGTTTGGAGATGGTTGAATAGGAAACAATCCAAATTTCTAGCATAAAGGAAGATGTGGGGGTATGAGCGACCGCTAATAGTCATCATTTTGGGAATATAGAAGAATATTTACAAACTTCAAAACGAGGCTATCACAAGGATCCAAACCTAATAGAAAATAGGCATAAAAAGGAGGCCAAGACAAAATATGCTAACAATCATCATTTTGGGAATCTAGAAGAATATTTACAAACCTCAAAATGAGGCTATCACAAAGATCCAAACCTAATAGAAAATAGCCATTAAAAGGAGGCCAAGACAAAATATGGTAAGACACTTCAGTCTCTTCGGTTCATTTTGAGGTTGTAGGGGTACATTCTTTGGAGGGATCAATGAAACCTAAGAAAAGAAAGAGTATAAAAAAGGACGAGGAGACTGTTAGCTTGAACTTACGAGGAAAAAACAAATTAAATAATGTAATGGAGATGGGGATCGAGCACTAGTAGGAAAATTTCTTCGGAAAAGAATGAATAATGAAGAATTAAATTCTTAGACAAACCTCAAATTTGAACCTTTAATGGGATTCTTTCCACAAACCATGATATTGGTCAAAGACTTGTTGGTTTAGGTGTTTAGGAAAATAGAAGAAGCAAAGAAAATTTTGCATCACCAATGGAGATGGGGATCAAAAACTCTATTCTTAAAGAAATGACACATTGAGTTTGATTTAAACAATGGTTTAGCGACATATTATTATGAAAACCTAACACATATAGAAACATCGTACTATGGAATGGCTTATATTCTCATCATGTTGGAGGTTAAAAAAGGCTTGGTTAAGACAATGGATCTCCATAGGGGTGTTTATATTTTTCATTTTAACTTGGACTACTAAGGAGTACCTTTTATATGTGTGAGTTTCCACTATTATGGGATGTGTGAGTTTCCACTATTATGGGAATCTAGACGCATACTCTAATTACCCAACCTACCAAAATAGTTGGCCAACAAGAAAAAATTCGAGAGGTTTGGAGATGGTTGAACATGAAACAATCCAAATTTCTAGGAGAAAGGAAGATGTGGGGGTATGAGCGATAGTCATCATTTTAGGAATCTAAAAGAATATTTACAAACCTCAAAGTGAGACTATCACAAAGATCCAAACCTAGAAAAATATATCCATAACAAGGAGGCCAAGACAAAATCTAGTAAGACACATTAGTCTCAATCTTTGTCTAAAAGTGTTTCTTTGGAAAATATCACTTTTGGGTCTTGGGGAAATGAAGTTGGAACAAAAGACTCAAATTTTCGAATTGATTTTTTTCCTAGCCTATCTATAATAAAAATCCCAACCCCCCTCCCCTCATACCTATTCCTAGAACTATAGAGGTATTGGATGTTGATAAAGGTCATGGAGAATCCTCTCCAAACCCTAGCATTGGCTTTGACTTGGATGAGAAGGATATTTATGATTTTAATCCTTTCGAACATATGAAGTTGTTGATCTCTTTTCTTGTCAAGGATACGAGAAAACCTGGGAGGGACTTCTCATGGGAATTATAGATACCCTATTCATTTTTATAGAGGTGATGCTCCTCTATTTCTCACTCAAATAACAATTATATCAATATTTCTAAACATCGGATTTACCTTCATAAAAATTTAATACCTGTGGAACATACAAAGAAAAGATTAAGAAAAACTTTTCAATCATAGTGAAGTAAAATAAAATTAATATTATTCAACCATAACCATTTTCATATCATAGCAAGAGAAATTGGCAAACTTGACGCAATAGAAACATAATATACAGTAGAAAAGATGGTCCTTTTCAAAGAACTTTAAATTATTTTGTGACAATCATATCATAAATATGTAAAGGAAACTGATTCTCGATATTTCATTCTCACATAAAAGTCAGAAACCACATAACTCATGAGCTCCAAAATATCTCACTGTCGAGTTTAAATAATAAATACAAATGTATTGTTCAAGATCAAACAAAATGTATGCCAAATTGGATTTACATAATACAAGCCATTCTGAAATGAGAAAATAAGAAATGTGTTTGTCCTAATGGAATGTGATGGCACTCTCGTGGACCATATATTGAGCACGGTGACCTCGAAGAAAAAAAGAAGCTGTCAAAAATCACTCTTGTACACAAACAATAACATTCAGATAACAATATTGGATGATTGTGGACTGAGCAAGAAGAAAACAAAGGGGATTTCTTCAAACAAGGATTATATTCAAAAAAAATGGAAGTAGGGGCTAGTGGTTCACTTTCACTTTCTTCTTTTTCTCTTTAAAAAAGAAGTAGCATCGTTGTTCCAAACTTTAATAATTGTTTCTTGAATATTCAAGATCAAGGTGGGTTAGCCATTGCTTCCAATGCACCCTTTATCGATTCTTGAATATACTCCCGTAATGTCACTACAATTATATATTGTTTCACTCTAACCCTGAACAACTCATATTCAATAGTATTCAACATGTCGCATGGTTCTTGTGCAATGTATGATTGGTCTTCATTATCTTTCATGAAATATGTTACCCTCATAAACAATGAAATTATCTTTTTTTCAAGATCATCGTAGGTGGCACTCAATTGTTGGAGGGTATCTATCCTTCCAAGCCTACAAACCTATATTTGATTTAATATATTTTTAGAGGTGAGATCATTCTTCTGTCTCTTAATCTCATCCATACTTGATATGTTTGCAACTAAAATACTTAATGCATTTTTATAAAATGCTCATGAGTTTGAATATATTTCTACAAGGCTGTTATGGAAATCCCCAAAGCTTCCATGATTATGTCAAGTATTTTATTAATGTTTTCAACAACATATTTCTTGATACCCATCAATATTTTAGCAATGCTCATGACCTTAGAGCTTGATATGGTCACGTGTTTAGGGAATTCATCTAGTACTCTCATACATAAGGGATCATAAAATAGTGGTTTCGAAGTAAGGGAAGATGTAACAACGTAATTTGATTATTTAATTTTCATAGTTGTTAATTGAAATTTAATTAATTATTAAAATAAAATCAATAAGTCTTTTATTATTTTATTATCAAAAGGGAGGTGAATTAATTTGATAAGTTTGTTGGGGAATTAATGATGGGGATAAGGTATTTGAGAATTGAATGAGAGGAGGATAAGAAAGAAGGAAAGGGACTTGGAGAAGGGTCTAATTTTTGTTTTGGAAAATTTAGCAAGAGGTGGAAGAGGAGAAGGAAAATTGGAAGAACATACTGTTATGGCGAACTCTCACATGACACTATTGTTGCTTGGAAATTTTGTCTCGGGGGCTAGGAAACTGCAAGGATTCCTGGAGCTAGAGATAGGGAGTCGGAGAGGTTGTTCCTAGTTGGCTGGGAGGTTAATATTCAGTTTGGGTAGTTTGGGAAAGAACATAAACAAACAGAAAACTGACTAAATCAACCAACCTGTAGGTCAAGGTATGTATTTGTTGTTGTTAATATGTTGTTGGTGTTATTATATTGTCTAATTTCTTATTATGTCTATTTATGAGTTTATTCCTAGTATAAAGAAAATCATGAAATAAAATTCTAAACATTATTGCTATTATTCAGTCGAAGATAAGGAATTATTTATTATTTTATTGAGGCCTTGAAATGAAGGCCTGACATATGATATCGAATCTTGGTTTCAAAACTGAAACCTAGGATTTACCACCCACATAACTAAAGAATATGTTCTCCAAACCCCTAATCTACATCCTAAAAACCCTTTATTTAAACCCATAAAACCTATGAAGACTACCCAGAAGAACCTTGTTCCGCGCACATGTGCTAATGTTTTCTAGTAAATTTGTAAGGAGATTGCATAATTAATGAATAATCGATTCACCCTTAATGTAACTCTGAACTAACTTATATGGAAATACCAAAAGATAATTTTGTCCTACCTTTAAAAAAAGGAGAGAGAAAAAATTTCTCTCTTTCAACCCAATGGTGACAGGATTGTTCAAGCTTATTTTGGCAATATCATTAACTTGCTCATTGAGTGTTGCTGATAATAGCAAGTTTTTCCATTGGTACTCATCATCAAAATAAAATGTTCACTTGCCTATTAAGGTGGGGTGACCTTCCACAAGTAGAGCTCCAAATACACAACACAAGACAAACATTTCAAATTCTCCTATCTCTTTAAATAACTTTTCCACAAGAAAAACTTGAACTACTTGTAGTCTCTTCACTATTCATTAATAACTTTTCAAAGATGATGACCACATACAACAATTAACTTGCCTTATAAAGTGTACCCTTTTATATTAAATAACTATTCACTATTATTGAATGTACCTTATTCAAAGAAGATGGCCACATAAAACAATCAAGTAACTCCTAGGTATCTTAAACTAGGGAGGTTAGGGTAGGACCGTAACACAAATGCAATTGGCTATCAGTATTAAACTAAGCACTCAAAAAAATGAACAATTGATTGAGGGTTTTAGATGGAGAACTTTCTATAATATTCATTTAAGTAAATCTTAAGAGTCTCAACGTAGTCTTCAAACCCTAGTGTACTCTTCCACTTTCAACGCTTGCACTTGTCTCTCACCTTATTGGAAAAAATATTGAAATTCATCTTAGACATGAAAAATTTCAAGCAAAAATATTTAAAAGTTGGAAGATTACTCATTGCTAATGAAACTAATGAACTTGAAGACACAATCTTGGGTGATGTCCTTGGCATTCAACCAATTTTCTACCAACTCTTCTTGGGACAATACTTAGAGCCCATCACTATGTGTCTTGACAAGGATGGCTCACAACATTTAACAAAAACTAAACAATTTAGACACAAAGTTTGCGAACTATATCTCGCACGAAATAAAAATATAAAACCTTTAGAAAATAAAAATTGGATTTTAAATATAATTTACCTTTTGGCATATTAAAAACAAAAAATATTTTTTCTTCATGAGCATTGAGCGAAATCTAATAAATTTTAATTGATGAGGTAAAAAATTAAACTTTGACACTAAAATATAAAGAGTTATGATTTAGGCACTTACAACATAATCTCCAAATACTACTTTTCTTAAATTCAAGTTGTAGGCAGAAAGCACATATAGTTCATTTAAGCACCAAATTTAGGAAATGAAAGACTTTTCCATAACCAATAACTCTTGTAATCGTTGAAAGTTGTCTTCCATACATGAGTCGGATTGATGGGAACCTAGTGGTAACCAGACTTTATGTCAATATTGTTGAATAACTTGGCCCCCTTGAGTTGGTCAAGAAGGTCATCAATTCAGGGAATTGGGTATGGATTCATGACTGGGATTTTGTTTAATACTTTGTAATCAATACAGAGACACCAGGTCATGTATTTCTTCTGCACCAGTATAATCGATCTTCCACAAGGGGGGAATTTGGGTCCGATGTGCCCGTTTTGAATAATCTCTCGGATCTGACGCTTGAATTCACTATTTTTCATCAGCGAGCAACGATAAACTAGTCCATTAGGCAGAGGTGCACTAGGGATTAGATCAATTGGATGGTTGACTTGGAAATCCATCGATAACCCAGTTGCTGAGGATAAGATGTCTCTATTATGTTCCACAATTCCGTCCACTTTCTTATGCTGCAAAGATAGGCTATGTGTAGAGGTCATGGATGTGGGAGCAACATTTTGCTTACTGTGAAAATGGATCACAAAGAAGAAAAAATTTCTGGTCTGTGAAATGACCTTACTGCATTGGTTAGGCGAGATTAAAGAAATAGTGGTAGGGGGCGCTATCTCTGGTATCTTGTACAATTGTCTATCCAAAGTAATAATAACACTGTGGGGTTTAGAATCATACATAACATGTCACTTCCACAAATATGGCTATCCTAAAATAAAAACACAAACTTCAAGTGGAGCAATATCACACAATACCTCATCTTTGAAGGGATTCATGACGTAGGGAAAACGACACTGTTGGGTGATGTTGAGATCTTTTCCTTAGATAATTCAGACGATGGTGTAGGGTTCTAGGTGTGGTGTCATCAACAGGTCCAATCACTTGACAACCTCTGCTGAGATCAATTTCTTCTCACTGTTGCTATTGACAATGAAATGAATTGGGGGCGCCTTTACCCACATATTTGAGTGAAAGAGATTTTCCCCTTTCTTCGGTTCTTCTAGTTCACTTGTATGGAATTTGGTGGTAGCGACAATGGTGTTGGGTTCGGCATCAATAATCCACTTCCCTCCTGGATTTTATTTGGATTTAAAATGTGCCTCCGACTCGGAAGATTTCAACATGACCACCAATGACTGCTTGGAGAGACATTCTCCAGTGTTGTGGTAAAGGATTTTATTGTATTCACACCACTTTCCCATGTCCTTCTTCAACTTCTTTTTACCCTTCCTGTGTTGCAGATTGGACTAGTTGTCCTAAGAGTGGTCATATTTTCTCTATCCCTTGTTTTCTGGGTTGGGGCCTCCTTTTCTTTGCTTCAACTGTGGTGATTTTGCAGGTCCAAACTCTCGCCTCTTCTCCTTAAATTTCTATTCGATCTTGACAACGTATCTATAAGTCGTACCCAATGATGTGATGTCCAAAAACTCTATTTTTGTTTGAATATGTCTATGCTGACATCCACGGTATTTGTGAACCAGATATTGTTTAGAGTCTTTGATACTTAATTTGGCGCGTAGGGTATGGGAAATATTGGTGAAATATGGTACTGTTTGGTCCCTTTCTTGACATAGGGTGGTCCATCTTGTGTACTGGTCGTCATAGCTTCCAATAGGGTAGTACTATTATTTAATGGAATCCCTGAAGGAATCCCATGTGGGGGTGACTGAAAATATTGCAGATTCCTCTATGGACCTTTTCTCAGAGTAAGTATCCCACCAATCATAAACATGGGGGACGACGTTGAAGTGAAAAAGTAATATTTTCCCTATCGAAAAAATTGTGGACCGAAAAATACCCTTCGAGGAGATTCAACCATTTATCTACAACATACGCATCTATCAATCCTTCAAATAATGGAATATCAAAATTTACTTGTACCTTGAAGGGGGTTGCATGGCCGCTTAGTGAAGATGTGTCTCCTGTTGGCAGCCACCGAAGGATCTGTGCAAATTTGTCCATCATTTCGTTCCTTTGTCGTGCAAGGGATTCCTCGAGCAACATTTTCAAAGGATCTCATGTTGCTTCATATTTTTTTTCATCCCCTATGGGTTATTGTCAGGCTCGATGCAACCAATCATGCAAAGGCTTGACTGGTTCGAGTCCCAACTTCTTGTACCCAGATCTTGTCAGGAACATGCACGAAGAAAAATAAATGAAGAGCAGACTGCTCTGATACCACTGATCCAAATTTATGAGAAAAAAAAAATGAATAATAGAATGAATACAATAACACAAACATACAAAGAACAATAACAAATATCCAGTGAACAATAACTTATTTTCAATAAGTGAAATAGGTGGAAACTGTAAAACTGCAGAACTGATAACAACTTGCTCAAATGGTGGTAGCTATCTCTGAGAAGAGATGTGGTTGTTACGCACATCCATCTGAGAAGAATGATTACAATGAGGCTCAAGAGGCCTTTCTAAAATTACTCATGAATGTCAAAACCCTAGACATCCAAAATCCTAACCCTAGGAGATGAACGTTGGGTGTGTGTTATATTCTTCGCATGTGTGTGTGTGGGTGCGTCAGATACGACAACTGGCGGTTTTTGCTATTTTTAGCGGATTTTGCTATTTTTAGCTGATTTGTAAATTAATCCTCGATTAAGGGATTAGGGTTTTGGTATCTACGGAATACCTAAAAACATTGTATATATTGTA
>JZKD02S0797030.1:163414-179540 GCA_000966675.3 Picea glauca
CTATAGAAAAGCTTCTTCCTCCTCATCTCCCTTCGAGTCTCCTCATCCATCATGTCCTTCCCTATCCATGTCTTCTAGAGAGGGTTTGTCTCCTTACTCTTTTTTCAAATAAAAGACTTTGTTGGCTCCTTCTTGGGGACTACGTCCTCCTTGTCTTGGGTCCTCATGATGGAATCCTGTAGTGTGATTGGCCTTAAGGCCTTCACCCACCCTCTTAAGGGCTCGATTAAATGCTCGATGAATAGAATCTCCAACCGTTGTTCATATATGTTTGTGACCATAACTGACATCCTATGGAACTCCTTGATGTACACATTTGTTGTTTTGGTATGTCTTGACTCCGCCAAGTCCCTAAAGTGGATATCGAGATCCTTCTTTTCAAACTTGTCCATCAACCTCCGTGTGAAGTCCACATATGATGTGATGATGGAATGTCCTAATGACACTAGCCCATGCTACCACCACTCATGAGCTTCTCCATCCAAGTGTAGGGTGGAAAACGTAATTGCCTCTTCCTCTGTCATCGGGTTAAGTTGGAAATAAGTGTCCAAATTATGTACCCAAGCTCTAGTTGTGCTCCTATTAGATCCATCAAAATATGGGATCGACAACTTTCTAACCTTGCATGAAAGATAATAGTCATGTTGGATCCAACATTATTTGTTCCAATACCTCGGCATGTTCCTGTAATTTATGTTGTAGTAGTCTTGGTAAGATAGAGCCACCTGGATGTCTTCCCATAATGCCTAGTACTCCATGAAGTAGGTGGTAAAATCATCATCCTGACCTTGTTTCACATGTGCTCCTATAGGCTTCTCCTCAAGTAACGGTGGTAATAATGGCCTAGGAATCCTCCTGCTCCCTATCTGTGGGATGATTTATGCTCGAATATGAGTATTGATACCCTTTGCATGTACCATGTCACCTCCATGGGATCTACTAGGTCTGACTTTTCCTACATCATATTGGTTCCCATGTTGACCCACCAAATATGTGAGCACCTCAAGGTCCAACTGTTGCTACTTACCCATACTTTTTTGTCTTTGGACCACCTCATTATGTCCCTTGGCCAAGTCACTAAGTATATTGAGTACACTCTCATTTGAAGAATCTCGTCTATCTCCCATGACTTCATCTTCCTCTGATGGCTCTGATACTAGGAAGGGTAGACCTCCACGCCCTCTATTTCTGTTGTAAAACATCAATGTCTCATGTAATCACAAGCTAGCAAGAACACCAACTATGATATCACTATAATATCCCCAAGTTCTCTAGGGTCGGATATTAGTGTTATGGTGTCAAATTAGGTGTTTTTGTCAATGTGTGATGTTTTCAAACACTTTGCGTTACATATGTTTCCATGTTATAATTTTATTGGCAAATTTCTACAAACAATTTTCATATGTTCTACTAATATACTTTTGTCAAGAACATTGTATGCAATCCAAGTACATATGAAGTATAAAAGACAATATGGGTTTTTTTTATTATGAGTGGAGATCTGAACACAATAATAACAAGACTAATGGCTTCTATTGTGGCTATAATACATAAAAAAAAATTCACAACACTCAAACTAAAAACCTAAAATAATACCACAACCTCCTCTAGTAGATGGTGTGTCCTCCTCCAAACTATCTAAAGGCTAGAACCAAGCCTCAAAAGATGATTCGTCCTACTCCAGGGGTTCTCCAAGCTTCACATTTCCTTCTCCAAGAAATATCAATCTTCTCAAGGAAATATTGAGCCTCCAAAGTCAAGAATAGGGCTCATAGCCCTTCTCCAAACCCTCATGATCGTAAAAAAACCCTCATGACCTCCTATAAAATATCACGACCTTGCAAAAAAGATGGATTTGTCCCTCAATATGCCCCAATAGGCCTATAAAGGATATTTATCCCTCAACAGACCCTCATGACCTCCTCTAATCCCTTGCAAACTTGCAAAGGTGATGTCATCATCCTCAAGAAGGATCCATGAACCCTCTCTCCAAGTCGCTACACCTCCACATTGAAGTAAAACCCAAATATGAAGCACAATAAAGAACCTAAAGGAATCTCCTCCTTCTTTTCTAGCTAGGGTTGATGTTGCACCACCAAAACCAAACCACAATGGAAGAGTTTATGCGAAAACACAACAAAAACATTGGTTCACAAGAGTAGTCCAAACAAGAGATCAATCCAAATCATAATGATGATAGTTGTTAGGACCATACAATGTACCTTTTTTCTCACACTTTTTGCTACCTTTACACCCTTGTTTCAGTCACATTTAAACTCACATTATCACCTTACCCTATCTTTCTAAAGGTATACAACGTCTCTTCTCTTTACTATATGTTTAAACCGTTTTGCATATAATTTTACATTACTCTCATACTTAACCATTGATCAGAAAGGTATAAGTGATGAAACAGTTCAAACTACAGATTAGCATTGAGGCCTGTTGCTGAAACACCTTGTGGCTGAAACAATGTGTGGACTATGTTGAAGCATCAATTCACACAGAAGAAGCTTTTACACTCTTCATGGTATACAATGCTGAAACAACAACTCATATAGAAGAAGTTGTTACACATTCCATGGTCAACGATGCTGAAACAACAACTCACATAGAAGAAGTTGTTACACAGTCCGCGGTCAACGATGCTGAAACAAAAATTCACACATAAGAAGTTGTTACACAGTCTGTGGTCAATGATGCTGAAACAACAACTCACACAGAAGAAGCTATCACACAGTCCGTGTTCGATGATGTTGAAAAAACAACTCACACAGATTGACCACAACAGCCGCACCTCGAGCTAGCATTAACCATCAGACCAAGTTGTTGAAACAGTCAGAACGCAAATCTCGTGGCTGAAACAACCCACGATTTGTGATGATGAAACAACATACAACAACAGTAACAAGAAGACAAATAAAGAAGTTGTTACTCCAGCTGCCACAACAACACCTCACTCAACACTTGGAATAGCATTCTGTTCCGGGAGACTAGGACATCTTATTCCAGTTTATAAAGTTGATATGACTAAGAATTGGACTCAGATGTACATCTGTAATTTGTTGATCAAATTTTATCGAAGGGATTCTCCTCTTTAAATGAGAGGAAATCATCATTAGAGATAATCTTCATCTTCTGTTCGAGCTAAGAAAGGATTTTATGGAGAGGGACCTGTTTCACTTCAGATTGTAATGTAACATAGTTGACAAATGAATAAAAGATTGTTCTGAGCATTTTCCTCTAGTCCCTTTTCGTTTCAGGGGAATCTTGTGAGAAGGGAGGGCCCACCTTCTTCACAAGATTCACCCGTTAGCTTTGTAGTGTGTTAGTATTATTTATGTTCATGCCTTGATTAAATTTTGTTTTGCTGAAACACTACTTTACTGAACTCTGTTTTGCTGAAACACTACTTTATGGAACTCTGTCTTGCTGTTACATTGTTTTCATATGATTCATGCTTGAGTAATTGTTAATAATTCTAGTTAGCAACCTTGCTTGGTGAATTTATGAAAGCTTGATAATCAGAGACAGGTGCTGAAGGCTCCTGCTTCAGGAATAGGGTCATGTTCTTTGTTAGAGATAGTTAGCTTTCAGTGTATGGCAATTATTTTAACGAGTTCATGAAAGTATGGTAATCAAAAATAGGTGTTGAAGGTTCCTGCCTCAGGAATAGGGTCTTGTTCTCTGTTAGAGATAGTTAGCCTTCAGTGTGTGTCAATTATTTCAATTAAGCAATGAGTTCATGAAGTGCGATGATCAAAAATAGGTGTTGGAGATTCATGCTTTGGGAATAGGGTCCTGTTCTCTGGTTACAGAATAGTTGGTCTTTCCTGTTGCAACATCTTGTTTTTATTTTAATGTAATCCAGGATTCTTCAATTAATCATTTCTTTAAACTTTGAGCTCTGCAATAGGTAGGTTGCTTTCCTGTAATTCAAGTTAGAACTTCAGTTTGTTCAGGGCAAAGTGTGATTAATATGTTTTTACTACAACTCTAGGTTTCTTTTGAGATTGAGCATATATAGTGTGTGATTACCTTTGAAATAACAGACTTCCCTAGGTTGACAATTTATGTAGCACTTGATTGTTTAGTTAAATAAGCAATTATAATGACCAACATTTTGGCGCCATTGCCGAGGAAGGTAATTGTAGATTTCAAAAGAACTTATGATTTTTTAGATACAAAGATTGCATGACAGGATGTGAAGACACAAAAGACACTAACCATACAGGTGGTAGGGGTAGAGGAAGAGGAGGAAGAAAGACTTATATTGACGAGATTATGTCAAAGTCTGAATCTGCTGTTCAACGACCAAGCCCTTGGAAACAAAAATCTCAGCGTTCATTTCAAGCCAACTTTGAAATGGGGAAAGAAGTTTGGAGTCCTGATATAGTCAAGAAACCAACAGGAAACATTGAGGATAGAGCAAGCGCAGCAGGGGAGCAGACATAAGAAAACATGGATGAGTACAATGAAGAATTGCATCATGAAGAACAACCAGGTCCTGAAGGAGAGGTAAATGATGAAAACTCTTTCTCCACATTAGGATTTCCTATTGGTGATCTTCCTAGAGGGGTAGCCCCCATGAAGAACATTCCACTCTCAGCACTACCTAACTTTCATGGTTTGTCTTCAGAAGATCCTGATGAGTTCCTTTTTGAGTTTGATATATTATGCATAAGTTATGATTACATTTCCAATGATCAAAAATTAAAACGGTTTCCAACAATACTGAAAGGAAATGCACTAAGATGGTTCATGAGTCTTGGAGGCCATGTAATCACAACATGGGACCAAATGAAACAAAAATTCCTAAACAAATACCAGGACTATTTCTGAACAAGAAAAAAAAGGGAGGAACTATTTAAGATGATGCAGAAAGAGGATGAAAATCTGGAGGACTTTGTAGAAAGGCTACAGTATAATCTACAAAGATCCAGTCACCCCAATGTAAGTAAATATATTCTTAAAACCATATTATTAAAAGGAGTAAGGGATGACTGTCTAGATATGCTGAATATGCTTGGAAAATGGGACATATCTAAGGAATCATACGATGAAATTGTTAACCTATGTAAAAGATGTTCAAGAGGAGCTTCAAGAAATAGATCAAATAGAAGGGACACCACATTTTCAAGAGTCCAGAAATCAGCCAATGGGGGAGAAACAAGAACCGAAATAGGTAATTTACTTGAAGGTTTTAAAACTAAAATGTTAAGCTCTTTTTCCTCACAAATTGACACCCTGCCGATTCAAAAGAAGCAAGCAGAAGCAGAAGCAGCACTGTCCATCTTTTGTTCTAAATGCAGAGACAAGCACCCACAAAGGGAATGTCCATTGGACAAAAATCCAATCTGCACCATCTGTGATAAATATCATGAAACTCAACAATGTCCATCTTTACCAGGGATCAAGCCAGCATTACAACCAACTAATGAAGAAGCTGAAGCTGTCTATCTGTTGACACAGAGAAGGCAATGGAAACCGCGGGGACAAGGTATGAATCCTAACATGTCATTTACATCTTCTAATCGTTAGAATAACTACCCTTCTTTTAATCAAATGAGTTACCCTCCCTATAACCAAATGCAATATCCAAATCAAATGAATTACCCACCCATGCAACAAACTAACCCACCCTTTCTTGATTCGTCAATGTGGACTCCTTGGCCTCCACAACAACAACAGCCATATCAGAACCAATGGAATCCAAATTGGTCAAGACAACAATCCCCCTTTCCAAATCAATTACCTCAATCACAATTTCTGCAACCACTCTCCTTACCGTCAGGTACTCCACCAAACAATCAAATGATGACACCCCAGCTACCTATACAACCTAACCCTAACCCCAATAATAAAGTTTTGTAGTGCATTGATATTCATAACCAGCCTACACTTTCTATTCTCCCTGCGCAATGCAACGATATTCATATACGATCTGGGAGAATAATAGAACCTACCATAGCCGATGTTACCTCTTCTGATAAAGAGGAAACAAAAGAGCATGATGTACCTGAAAAGGTACAATCATCCTCTAACAATGCTGCTGAACCAACAAAACCACCAGATCCTTAGCGTTTAACTCTGACTAAAACGCCTGAGCCACCTGCTTTCAATCTTCTAGGGGAATTACAAAATCTTTATGTCAAAATTCCTCTACTACAAGCACTCCGAGATGTACCAATATATGTCAGGACGATGCGAGACATTTGTGTTAAGAAGCCTGGTAGGAAAATTAAGGATCCCCTCATAGTCCATGTTATGGGTGACTTGTCTGCACTAATGTTAGGTAAAGCCCCCCCAGTTAAATATGGTGATCCCAACCACCCTACCGTCTCAGTACAAATTGGAAAAATGATAATCCTTCGCGTCCTGGTAGACTTAGGTGCCACTATCAATATTATGAATCTGGAAACCTCACAACTGTTACAATTGCAAAATGAAACCAGAGACACCCCAACTATCCTAGAATTAGCTGACCGATCCACAATTAAACCAAAGGGAGTCATTGAAGACCTAATTATCTCAGTGGAATCGTGGAATTATCTAGATGAATCTGTGGTACTACAACCTAAAACAAAGTTGGGGGGGCACCCTCTAATTTTGGGTAGGCCTTGGCTAGCCACATCAGATGCTTTTATCAGCTGTAGATCAGGTTCGATGACAATTTTCAACAATTACAAAACTAAACAGCTTACCCTCTACCCTCATGATACACCCTTGATTAATAATGATAATTCGGTATGGGTAGACTTCGATGATCAACTTACTCAACCCATCTTGACTATCGGACAAGCTTTAAGCCTTAAAGATGCCACTAAGGATGAAGTAATTAATAACTTTATTTGTGAACCCTCCTCTGTGACTCCAGAAACTCATAACCAACTAGATGCACTGTTGGAGTCAGATAATCAGGAAAACCTTAACTCTAAAAACCCACCTCAAACATCTGCCACCATCTCTTCTAAAAGCATACCAGTAGAAATTGAACCTGGCAAAACACTGAACATAAACCCTAACCTGACAGATGCTGAAACACAACAATTAATGAAGTTACTTCTGGAAAATAAAGAAGCATTCGCATGGGATTATATAGATATGAAAGGAATCTGTCCCGAATTATGTACTTATCAAATATATATTAAGGAAGATTATCGACCGTTCTGCCAATCTCAACGACGAATGAACCCTAATTTAAGAGAAATCCTTAAAGAAGAACTTCAAAAATTGCTCAATGCAAGGTTTATATATCCTATATCAGACAGTGAATGGGTTTCCCCATTGGTAATAGTTCCTAAGAAAAATGGGAAATGGAGAGTATGTGTGGATTATAGAGCCTTAAATAAAGCTAATCAAAAAGATCACTTTCCATTACCATTCATTGATCAGGTGTTAGACAGTTTGTCAGGAAAGATTTTTTTCTCATTTTTAGATGGTTTCAATGGGTATAACTAGATCAAAATTGCACCCCAAGATCAAGGTAAAACCACTTTTACTAGCCCTTGGGGAACCTTTTCTTATAGAGTTCTCCCATTTGGACTATGTAATGCACCAACAACCTTCCAAAGAGCCGTTTTAGGAATCTTTTCTGATATGCTTAATGACTCTATGGTAATTTTTATGGATGACTTTACTCCTTATGGTGTTTCTTTTTAGGAAGCACTACAAAACCTTGAGAAAGTTCTTAAATGATGCATACAAGCCCAACTCTCCCTAAGTACAGAAAAATGTCATATGATGATGCGTGAAGGAATAGTGCTTGGACATTTTATCTCATCTCAAGGAATTCAGGTGGATCCATCCAAGATACAAGTCATTAAATACCTTCCTACTCCCAAAACCCAAACAAAGGGAAGAAGTTTTCTAGGACATGCTGGATACTACAGAAGATTTATCAAAAACTTTTCCAAAATAACTTCTCCCCTGTTTGTGTTACTGATGAAAAATGCTGAATTCAAATGGACTAATTCTTGCCAGGAAGCATTTAATACACTTAAACATCAGTTATCTACAACTCCTATTCTTAGAGGACCTGACTGGACACATCCCTTTCATATATCCTCAGATGCTTCAGATACTGCAATAGGAGTTGTTTTGGGATAAGAAGAAAATCATCTCCCTTATGCTATTTATTTCCTTAGCAAGAATATGACTCCTACTGAACTCAATTATACAGTTACCGAAAAGGAATTCTTAGCAGTTATCTATGCTATTAATAAATTTAGACATTACATTACTGGCTACTCTACTCTTGTCCATACTGATCACTCAACTATCAAATATTTAATGAACAAACCTATCACAAATGCTCGAGTCACCAAATAGTTACTATTACTGCAAGAATTTGATATTACAATTGTAGATAGACCAGGAAAAGAAAATGAAGTTATTGATTTCCTTTCTTGGTTAAAACCTGATGATGATACCCTAGTAGATGATTCCTTCCCTGATGAATATCTATTTGCAGTATCTGCTCACTCACCTCGGTATGCAAACATCGCTAATTATTTGGTTGCAGGAAATTTACCACCACACCTATCTCACCGAGAGAAAAGAAGAATCATTCAACAAAGTGCTAGGTATAGCTGGATAAGTGGGTGTCTTTTCCACATAGGACCTGATCAAAAAATCCGAAGGTGCATTAGCGAAGATGAGGTTTATAATCTACTAAAAGCTTGTCATGATGGCCCTTGTGGAGGGCATTTTGATGATAAGAGAACAACACATAAAACGCTCAGGATGGGGTATTATTGGCCCTCACTTTTCAAATATGCAAAGAAATATGTTCGGGCCTGTGATAGCTTCCAAAGAGTGGGCCAACCTAATCATAGAGATGAAATTCCATTAAACCCCCAGATAGTACTTCAACCATTTGAAAGATGGGCCTTAGAATTTGTAGGACCCATTAACCCCCCATCCAATCAAAAAGTTTACATAGTGGTCTACACAGATTATATGACCAAATGGGTGGAGGCTAAAGCACTCCATAGAGAAACTGAGGACGCAGTTCTATATTTCCTATTTGAAGACATCTTCATCAGATTTGGAGTGCCAATAGAATTAGTTACAGATGGAGGACCTCCTTTCACTTCTCATGGTTTTAAAGCCACCCTTCAAAAATATCATATTCAACATAGAATGACTACAGCATACCACCCCCAAGCCAATGGACAGGTGGAAAGCAAAAATAAAGTAATAGAAGCCATTCTCACAAAAACAATGAAGGAAAAAAGAAAGGATTGGTCTCACAGACTCCATGAAAAATTATGGGCCTACAGAACTACCTGGAGAAATACTACAGGATTCTCTCCCTATGAATTAGTCTATGAAAAGAGTGTTGTCTTTGCTGTGGAATTTGAAATCAAAACCTTAAGGACTATTCTATCTGTCAACCTTGATTTGACCGATGCACAAACATCTAGGTTGCAACAGCTTAATGAATTGGATGAAAAAAGACTAGATGCCATTCATCAGACAACTATGATCCAACAACATAGATCAAAATGGCATGAAAAAACTATCAAGCATAAGCAGTTCCAAAAAGGTAATTGGGCCCTACTGTATGACTCTCGGTTCAAAGAATTTCAAGGGAAACTATGTACAAGATGGCTTGGACCTTACGAAGTAGACATTGTTTTCCCCAATGGAATAGTAAGGCTCCTCACAATCGATGACTCTAAAACACCGTTACTTGTAAATGGTCATCGGCTCCGTCTGTACCAGTGCCCTATTTCCAAAGAATATTTTAAGGCCACATGTGTGGAAGACTCTCATTACCTCTTTTTAAAGGGGGCTCCTACCCCTCATTGCAATTAATTCTTTTTAAGTTAATTTCTTTAGTATTAGATTAGATTTCATTTAGTAATAATCCCTGTCAAGAAATACCATGTTACAATCGACTTTTGAAGATTCCCAATCAAAGCACAGGCCTACTAAGAAAGGACAATCCTACTCCAAGAAGAGGCAAGATTTCCCATTGCTGAAACACCACTGTTCAACAACTCTTTGCTCTTTCTTCATTGCTGAAACACCACTGCTCAACAATTTTTTTGACTTTCCCCACTGCTGAAACACCACTGTTCAACAATCTTTCACACCATTTTCCCCCATCGTTGTTTAGCAACCTTACACCATTTTTCCCCATTGCTGAAACACCACTGTCAACAACCTTTCACCATTTTCCCCATTGCTGAAACACCATTGTCAACAACTTTTCGCCATTTTCCCATTACCAAAACACCACTGTTACGCAATCCTTCACATCTTCCCATTATTGAAACACCACTATCAACAACCTTTCGTCTTCTCCCCATTGCCGAAACACTACATTCTAGCAATTCTTCACAGTTTCCATTGACGAAACAACACCGTTCAACAATTATTTCACCCTTCTTTCTGTTGCTGAAACACCAACTTTTCAGCATTCTCTGTCAAATAAGATTTTGTGCTCTCATACTACATTTTGTCCTTCTACTCAACAAATCCTTGATACAATTCATCTAATAAATCAAAAAGTCTCTGCCACGACCACTGCAGAACTATTATAAACATGCATTATATTTTGTTTGAAGTACGAATCAAAAGGTAAAGGTGAGGCATGTAAATTTTATGTAAACACAATTAAGCTATAGTTAATGACAAGATTCCAACTCGTCATTACCACTCGTGTAAAATCATTATCAGCCGCACTTAAAAGGAGGGGAGGAAATATTGAACTTTTCCACACAAATTAACCATTGCCATTCCTATTTACCATCCTTTCATTTGTTTCACCACCATTTGCATGCCTTCACTCGAAAAACTCACTCTGCACAGAAGTTGTTACTCGACTCTCTGACAGAGCATTTTACTAAGCTGTTAGCTATGGGAGGCTCTGTTATACGGTACGAACCCGCCACGACAGCCCTGTTAGAACACTATCCAGAAGCTTATCAAATTTTTCTACAGGCAGGATGGCTCGGTTATTTTCAGAGACTCTAGTGGTATGATCAACAACAGGTTCTCCAATTTGCTCAAAATATCTAGGAAGACCATTCCATTGTTCAAGTGGTTCGGATTTCAGTTACAGAAGAGGTATAGCATAGGTTTCGGGCCTCCCTACCAATGGAATTCGCATGTTCAGCCACAAGCATATCATCCTGAATGCCAAGCAGGATTTCCTCTTGCCAGGGGAACAAATTGAACCTAAAGGTCAGGGTATCTAACTTAGCTCGTTGCCGCCTCCATGGCCGGAAGTTGCAAAATTCGTCAAACACTACCTTACCTGTGAAGGCCGATACCAAGTAGTCTACCAGCATGATTTTGTCCTGTTGTCTCATTTACGGCATGATAGATTGGTGAACATTCCTTATTATCTACTCGGTCATCTTAAAAATATGTCGCACTACTATAAAAAGGCTAAGGACCCCGCCCTTTCACTCACCCATCACCATCTCGTTCAACTTCTTATCCAAAAGGGTTTTGCTAAACAAAACCCTCGACTAAACAATCCACCCATAGATCCCCAAGAACTTGTTGAAATTCCTGAAAATTTGCAAGAACAACAACCACAAAACCCCCCAGATTCTCCAGAAATACCTAACAATCCACCTATAGACCCAATCAATCTAATTAACCCCCCTACCATACCAATCCCGCCCCACACTTTACCAAAATCATCCACTCCTGCCCTTCATATTCTTAGCGATGATTCTGAACCAGACAATTCTCCCTGTCCCATCATTCAGGAAAAAACCCCACGTAAACGAAAGCAAATTCCTTTCTTTCCATCCTTTTTACAAAGAAAATGAACAAGGACCTCAACAAGGGCAACCACTACTGCTATTGCCCTAGACCCCCATCCCATCCGACTAATACCCCATACACCTCCAACCTCCCAAATGCCAGAATCTTTGCCTATTCCACCCATAGGCACTGAAACACAAGAACCAGAGGCCCAGTGGGTTGCAACATCATCCATTTCAAATTTAGTAGCTGAAACACAAGAACCAGCTACTCATCAAGTAGTTGAAACACAAGAACCAACTACTCATTCAGTAGCTGAAACACAAGAACCAGCTGCTGATATTCATACTGAGACACAGGAATCAGAGGCCCAGGGTGCTGCAACATTACTTTCTTTACATCAAGAAGCTGAAACACAAGAATCAACTATCGATCCTGTAGTTGCTCCACAAGAACCAACTAATGCGGCTGTGACTGCTACACAAGAACCAGTCACCCCTCAACCAGAACCAATAATGGCCTCTGTCTTACAAGAAAATGAGTTCCTAAAGTCTGAACTGGAAGCCTACAAGCAAGAGCTAGCCATGGCAAAGGAAGCCTATGAGAAGGAACTTAACTTGTACACCCTAGCTCACATAGCGACCATGTCAGAGGAAACTACAACAAAGAATCCATGTAGAGAATATATGTGCAGTCAATGTGGGGAAATCTACTATCAAGTAGGTTACAAAGTAACTCAAATTCCAATGCCAGGAGCTTCCCCTGCACCTTCGACTTTTGCAGTCAAAGAAGAACACCCTGTTGTTACACAAGAACCAGTAGGACCTTCCAAAATTAAGACTGAGCCCTGGCCTGCAACAAATGTCCAATCTGAAACCCCTGCTTTTGTTAATAAAGCTGTGCAAACATTGCCTATTGATGAATCTGCCCCTCCCAACTCGATCAATACCCACACCTTTGTGGAACAAGCCACTCAGACCCTACCTCAGCCTATTACTTGCAACGGTGAAACACAAACTCAGCCATGGGATGAGCAGACAATAATACAGAAATGGAAAAAAGAGTCTATTGTTACACAGGCCAAAAGCCTGTAGGAGCACAGACAGATCTGGATAAATCATATCTACTCAAATTGGGAAGCTTTGGATCAAACACGCTAGGAATCTCGTGCCCTTAAGAAACAAAATAAAGAGCTAAAAGGAAGATTGCTCCTGATATTTGACTTGGCACAAAATCTATTGGCTGCAAGGAAACCATCCTGCAATTACTCTTTGTTCCTCATGGAACGACTTACATGGTTTCATATCAAATCAGTCAAGGAAGGCAGACCCCATGCAGTACTAAATCCAACAGATTTTATTAAAACCTTTGCAGAAGCCTCTGCTATGGATCAACACCTCATTTATGAGGCATATTTTCATAATGAGGCCATCCTTGAGAACTGACAGCTTAACCTTAACCTTCTTGTTGGTGACATCCAGATTAGGGCACTCACCTCCTTCCTTAACAATCAGATTATATGGCAGGATGACTTCCTAGATGCCAAGCATAATGAGGATAATCACCTTCTCTAGATAAGGCCAGAACCACAAAATGCTACCACCTTTGTCACAAAGTATTATCAGTTTTTAAAGAAACCTGGGATGACTCAACACATTCAACAACTATAGACATCAGTGTTTCAAGAATTTCAACATTTCATTAAATCAATAGAGATTGCTGCCCTACAGGTAAATAACATGTTTTGGCAACAATCTACTGAGAAAAGACAGGAACACAATCCTTTTAGCCTCACAAATCTTGAGATAGCAATCTCAAGGATACCTAGCTACATCAAGTGTGTTCAGTAATGTGTTGAAAGCTGGATAAGGTACCAGTTTCATTTTCCTATCCTCTGGATGCCAACAGAGAAACATCAAGTATATTATAAGTTTCCCAAGAAGGCCGAAACAACAACTTGGCAAAGGTTACAATGTGTTCAAGGGTTTAGAACTCCAACAGACATCACCTTCCACAGCTATTGCTTGAGTAACTTGCACGCTCAGAGTCGGTATTCAGATTCTGATTCAGAGTGAAGTTTCCTGAGGACATGCAACATTTTAAGCTGGGGGGATGTTAGGACCATACAATGTACCTTTTTGCTCACACTTTTTTCTACCTTTACACCCTTGTTTCACTCACATTTAAACTCACATTATCACCTTACCCTATCTTTCTAAAGGTATACAACATCTCTTCTCTTTACTATATGTTTAATTTGTTTTTCATATAATTTTACATTACTCTCGTACTTAACCATTGATCAGAAAGGTATAAGTGCTGAAACAGTTCAAAATGTAGATTAGCATTGAGGCATGTTGCTGAAACACCCTGTGGTTGAAATA
Organism: Picea glauca; assembly: GCA_000966675.3. Classification (NCBI taxonomy): domain Eukaryota; kingdom Viridiplantae; phylum Streptophyta; class Pinopsida; order Pinales; family Pinaceae; genus Picea; species Picea glauca. Next base: position 177,529 of record JZKD02S0797030.1, read on the forward strand.
GTCTATGGACTATGCTGAAACAACAACTCACATAGAAGAAGTTGTTACACTCTTCACGGTCTACAATGATGAAACAACAAATCATACAGAAGAAGCAGTTACACAGTCCATGGTGAATGATGTTAAAACAACAAATCACACAAAAGAAGATGTTACACAGTCCACGGTCAATGATGCTGAAAAAACAACTCACACAGAAGAAGCTGTTACACAGTCCATGGTCAACGATGTTGAAACAAAAAATCACATAGAAGAAGTTGTCACATAGTCTGTGGTCGACGATGATGAAACAACAACTCACACAGATTGACCACAACAGCCGCACCTTGAGCTAGCATTAACCATCAGACCAAGCTGCTGAAATAGTCAGAACGCAAATCCTGTGGTTGAAACAGCCCGCGATTTGTGATGTTGAAACAACATACAACAATAATAACAAGAAGACAAATAAAGAAGCTATTACTCCAGCCGCCACAATAACACCTCACTTAGGAATTGTAATAGCATTATGTTGCAGGAGACTAGGACATCCTATTCTAGTTTAGAAAGTTGATCTGACTAATAATAGGACTCAGATGTACACCTGTAATTTGTTGATCAAATTGTATCGAAGGGATTCTCCTCTTTGAATGAGAGGAAATCATCATTAGAGAAAATCTTCATCTTCTGTTCTACCTAAGAAAGGATTTTACGGAGAGGGACATGTTTCACTTCAGATTGTAATGTAACACAGTTGACAGATGAATAAAAGATTGTTCTGAGCATTTCCCTCTAGTCCCTTTTCGTTTCAGGGGAATCTTGTGAGAAGGGAGGGCCCACCTTCTTCACAAGATTCACCCATTAGCTTTGTGGTGTGTTAGTATTATTTTTGTTCATGCCTTGATTAAATTTTGTTTTGTTGAAACACTACTTTACTAAACTTTTTTTTTCTGAAACACTACTTTACGAAACTTTGACTTGCTGTTACATTGTTTTCATATGATTCATGCTTGAGTAACTGTTAATCATTCTAGTTCGCAACCTTGCTTGGTGAATTTATGAAAGCTTGATAATCAGATACAAGTGTTGAAGGTTCCTGCTTCAGGAATAGGGTCTTGTTCTCTGTTAGAGATAGTAATCTTTCAGTGTATGACAATCATTTTAACGAGTTTATGAAAGTATGCTAATCAGAAATAGGTGTTGAAGGTTCCTTCCTATAGGGTCATGTTCTCTGTTAGAGATAGTTAGCCTTCGGTGTGTGTCAATTATTTCAGTTAAGCAATGAGTTCATGAAGTGTGATGATCAGAAACAGGTGCTGAAGATTTCTGCTTTGGGAATATGGTCCTATTCTCTGGTTACAGAATAGTTTGTCTTTCCTGTTGCAACATCTTGTTGTTATTTTAATGTAATCTAGGATTCTTCAATTAATCATTTCTTTAAACTTTGAGCTCTGCAATAGGTAGGTTTCTTTCCTGTAATTCAAGTTAGAACTTTAGTTTGTTCAAGTCAACGTGTGATTAATATGTTTTTACTACAACTCTAGGTTGCTTTTGAGATTGAGCATATATAGTGCGTGATTACCTTTGAAATAACAAACTTCCCTGGGTTGACAATTTATGTAGCACTTGATTGTTTAGTTAAATAAGCAATTATAGTGACCAACAATAGTGAAGCACTACCCCTCCTTTTATACTTCTTCAATGCCTCTTCTAGATCTTGGGTCTTTGACTTAATCCACAATACCCTTATTCCCCTTTTTATTTCCACTTAAAGATTAAAAGTCACTTTTTAGTAATGTTTAAGTAACTATTAATCTAAAAGTTACTTTAGTACCTTTTTACTTAATATCACTTTAGAATTATAACATCTCCTAGATAAGTGACATCAAATAAATCCCCTAACTCCCTTTTTCTTCATTGAATATAGCCTACAAGAGTCATATAGGCTACTAAGTCATCCTCTAATCATGATCAAGTGGAAGGGGACATCACAAGGGGAAATTAAGGAGATGATATCTCGAGGCCCACATGTA
>JZKD02S0797030.1:186616-204078 GCA_000966675.3 Picea glauca
ACTTCATACCATATTTATACTAAACAAAGTTCTGATAATAACAAATAAAATTAATAATTACAATCTAAAGTTAAGACAAGGATCCTTAGAACTAGGCCACATTCAATCCAAACTGCTGAATCATAGCCTCTCAAATCAAACAAGACTAGAACTAAATGACAGACCTCCAAAAATATGACAGGAGGTTGTCAATATCCATGTATCCAAACTTATTGTAAAGATGATCAAAACTGATGCCTTGTTTATCCATGAGATCGCGCCATGTAAACCTTGTAACAAACATTTTGACACCTGTGCACACAAAGCCAAATCAAATTAACAACTTAAATATTTTAAGAGTGACTATAGAATCTACGATTCTGTAGTAACTCTAAATTAAGATATTTTTCTATTAATTTTAAAACAAATGAAACAAACAAAAACAAACTCAACCAATAAAATCAACTAAAAACAAACTCAGATTCATGCTCATTAAATATATATTCAGTAATCGAATATGTACACAAACAAATTACAAATCTATATATATGCACAAAGAAAATTAATTAGTCACTGGACATTGACGATTTCAATTGGGGAGTGAGGGTTTGAGAATTAATTAAATTTGTTTGTGAGCATTATATATAATTTTTCTACTTGGAACGTTCCTTTTTCTGTCTCCTCTTACACTTCTTGAATGGTAATCTTATGATTGCAGGTGTCAGAAATGGGGTTGAACTATTTGGGCCTGAACTTTAGGCTTGAATACGGGTTCATTGCTTGCATTTTCCACTACAAAGTTTAATTCAGGTCGTGATTTTGGGTTACTCGAGATGATCCCTCACTATGTGCCAACCCTTAAGAAGTCCTATCAATTGAAACTGTAGGTATATTTTCCAACCCATGACATGTTTCTCGTTTCATGAATCCTCATAAACTTGAACACGCGTTTAAAAAGAAAAAGATAAAATTGCTTCAGTTACAACAAATTCTAAAACCCCCACCAGATCTAGCCATTGAAAGATTAAGAAAATCCCTTTGCAAATTTGATGTTTCGTCCATGAAAAGTCTGCAAAATCTCTCACTAACCTATTTCTCGCAAAAGAGGAAAATAAATAGAAAAAAGAAACTTCAACGATTTCAGTACCTGAAGGTTCATGTCAAACAACAGGAACCATGAATAAAATAGATAATTCGACACAAGTGAGTATGTTTACCTCACAGGAGAACAACAATGCAGGTGCATGGAAAACGAACATCGCTAAGAAATGAAGACAAAACTCGACAGACCCTCGAAAATCCAAGGAAATGGGTGATCATAACTTACGTAGGATATGATATGATGAGTGTACTTCGAACTCAGCTCGAGTAATGGAAGAATTTAATGCATAATGGAAGAACTTACGTAGGATACGATATGACGAGTGTACTTTGAACTCGGCTCCAGTAATGGCAGACTTTAATGCATAATAGATATGACAGTATATAGGATGACCTCCTTTCATTTAAATATCCCAAGTGTTTAAAACATAATAAACCATATAACTCCATGTTGCCACGACGCTAATTATAGCTCATGGAAACCATTAATTGTTTAATTGCAAGGCTCAACACTCAACATAAAAGGTTATAGTTGTATTTGAGTAATGATAACCCAATAGTTAAAGACATGCGAAACTATATTATCGATTTCCAACGTGATAAGACTATTTGAAAGAATGTAATGGCTTTTCCAACCTTTTCAATGCCATAAATAAAAGAGCCATATACATAGAATATAGTCCTAACTATGTTCATAATTTCATGAGTATGGCATAAATCATAAGATAACTTGATCTAAATATAAGAGAAACCAAATCAATGAGATATCATTCAATAACTCAAAATCATGTTAGGAAATCAAGAATAAATGTGTGACAAGATGAGGTATGGGATCTATTCTTGAATTCGAAACATACCACTCTTAAAATAGAATGATAAAAACCAAGTCCGAGTGATGATAGTATTAATACATTCAGATAACATAAATAGACTTGTTCATCAACATTTTTTACCATGTCATGAAATCATATGCTAATTACTTAAAGTTGTAGAGACATTCCCCATAATCCCTTATGAATTTCATGCTTTAGAGTCATGAAATTCAAAATGAAATAAATCATTGATGTAAATAATGTTTTCAATCACCTATATAAAAATCACTAATGGTAAAATATTTGTTAAAAATATGCGATACCAATGAAATAAAAGAAAATCAATAAAATATAAAGAGAAAATCCATATTAAAACCAAAGAGGGACCTTAATTCTTTCTTGGACATAAGAAGAAAATAAGGGGGTTGTTGTTTGCCACAAAAAATGGTGACATGTTTTGGGAGGACCAATTATTTCTCGGATTAGATAATAATATTAAATTTATCAACAATCAAAATAAAAAGTTTCATAAGATTCTCTTACAATGCACCACTTTTATGGGTCCCACATAAGATGAATAAAATAATATAAGTTATTAAAATGAAAGTACTTGAATGCCTATCCTTAAACCATTGAATTTGAATACTATGGATGCTATTATTTTAATTTTCTTTCTACTATTGAATAACAAAGGTAGGGTTATGAGGTTTTAAGATTAATATACATATATTGAAGGTAAAAATATATCTTTTTCCACACATTTCTTTGCTTCCCGTCCATAGCCCGACATAGCCCTGTTTCCAACAAGTATCTATAGTCCTTGGGGTTTTACATGTACTTCCCACACTTATGTGCTTTGAACTCTCTTGTATTTCCACCCTTTTGATTTTCTTGATTAGAAAATTGTTTTTTGCAATTCGACAAAAGGGTGGTACACGAGGTGTTATAAAAGGAAAATAGATATAGTTGTTAATATTATGGTAGTTGCGAGAGGTATTTACTTCCACCTGTAAACTCGACAAGAATAGAATATTCTGGAAAGCAAGACGAAACCCTAATTAATTGATTAATAACCCTAGAAGACAAGTTGGGTCAAGATAATGACTTGTATTAGGTTATTAGCCTCCAAAAGAAGAAGTAGGCTAAAGGAAATGTTATGTACTAAAGAATTAGCACCCAAAATGAGAAGTCGTCCCACGCAATCTGCCAAAAATAGTATAAATACATGAGGCCAGTCTTCATTATGGGCAGTATTCTCAAAACTATAGAAGAAACACTTGTGCACACTGCAGTTGGCTAGTTTGTGTGCAAGTTTGGAGGAGAGATGTTGTTGTAACTGCTACAACTAGTAGATTTCGGTTTTGTCTTGGACTCTCTCTTGGTTGTGGTTTGGACTCTCTTATCAACTCTTGTTTCTCTTTCTTGGTGCGCTATCCTTGGAGAAAGGTGCACCACCTTTATTTGGCTATCAAGCCTAGAGTTTTCTTCGAGAATGATTCTTTGACAAGGTTAAGGTGCTCGGGGGTGGCTTCAGCCAATGGTTGGGTGACAATATTGCTATATTTTTTATGGTTAAATGAGCACATCCATTATTTTCTAACAGGTTATGGGCCCATACTATCTTCACACAATCTAACTATTGGAAGATGGATTGGGAGGATTTATTCAGTTGGAGTTGCAGCTGTAGCCAGTCTTTGTTGTAGCAACGAAACCCTAACCCTCTCGTTGAGGCACCTTAAGTGAAGGGATTGACCTAATTTCCGGATAGACTAGTGCACCCTAGCCTAGCACATCTCCTAGTACTCTTAGCAAGCTAATACGTCAAGTTTGAATTTTTGGTCGAATCTAGGGTTAACCAAGTCAAAGTAGACATGACTTACTCTATGAAGTCAGAAAACAAGTTAGAAGGGGCTTCTAAATTCACAACATGAAAGACAAGGATTCATCTCATCCTTGCCAAGAACAAAGTGTTGGATATCATGAAAGGAAAGATTGTGGAACCAGAGTTTGAAAAAGGAAAATAGAAGTAACCCCATAACGTTGCAGTTATGGAGAAGTTCAAAGACAATGACATCAATGACATGAGTATCATAGTGGATTCTATAAAAGACCACTTGATACCCTACGTATACCATCTTGATTCGTCTAAGAAGATGTACAATGTCGTAACAAACCTCTTCTCAGTCATAAACATTGGACAAGTAATGAGTCTGAAGAATGAGCTCTGTGACATGAAGATGAATGACAATGAAATCGTAACATCATACTTTGTGAGAATCTCTCAGTGAAGATATCAACTACAAGCTATTGAAGAAATCATTTCAAAGAAGGAATTGGTAAATATAGTACTCAACGGTCTTCCCAAGACATGGGATGCATTTGCCGCATGCAGGAACACAAGGAAGGAGTATCCTACATTTGAAGAACTTTGGCCTTGTTGTGCACAACAAGAATCAAGGATTAGTTGAAAAGAGAAACCTCAAAAGAAATACGATGATCAAGCCTTCACGACATCAAGAATTTTAGGAACAAAAGGAAGTTTGGCTCAAGGAAGAAACCAAATCAAGAGAAAGATATGTCAAAAATACAATGCTTCAAATGTAAAAAATATGGTCACTAGAAGAATCATTGTCCCGAGTTAAAGAAAAGGAAGGAAACACATGAAGAATCAGTTGTCAAGGAAAGGGAACCCTCAAAGAAAGCCAAGCAGGACAAAACAAACTTCTTCTTCTAAGACAAGTTAATAATATTCTTCATAGTTCTTGTACATACCATGTTTTATGTACATATCTTACATATATTTTTATTAGAAGATAATATGTTCAAAGAGAAACTATACCTATGGAAGAACAACAAGATAAGGATTGCTATCACAATGACTACAAGGTAGGCAATACACATGAAAGGATGAAGTACATCAACAATCCCTGGTATCAATTCATGTGGAAGTTATTGCATAGGTAACAACTGTAAGATAAGCTAAAATCAAAATCAATATTGAAGAAACCTAGAAGAAGTAAAGACATAAAGAAGTCAACAATCAAAGAGGAAATTGGAAAAAGACTTATGACACTTTCCAGAAGGCAATAAGGATGCAAATGGAAGTGTGGACTCTGTTAGATGGAGGGAGTTGATTATATATTTCCAAAAGAAGAGAATGCATTCATGAATGAAGAAAGGATCAGGAGGGAGATAATCCTAAATTATATGATCCATTGAATATGAGGAAGTATCTATCCATGGAAGCAACCATGGAAAGAAGCATGTGTTCAATGTGACTTTATAAGAAGTCTTCTTCGAAACGAAGCCTTAAAGTATCCCTGGTTGTCCATCCACATCCATGATCCTATGATGAAATAAAGAAGTTGGAAACTTCAGGGAATGGAATCTATAGAAAACTCCATGGAACCAAGAGATAAAGAGAAAGATGAGGAAGAACATGAAGATTCCAAGAGAGAAAGAAAAGCCAGAACAACTAGTCATTGTATCGAGAATCACAAGACTACCATCATGATATGAACTCACTAAAATAAATCAAGCAGAGGAAATAAAAGATGAGATGAAGAAAAATGTATGGAAGACTCTTGAATGTAAGCATTGCGAGATCTCGAACTAGAGGTTCTCCCAGATGGAGGGAGAAGACTATGATGATTGCTTGTTCCAGTAAACTAGACGTACCTCTACATGAGACATTATATGGTCTGCAATATCCATGGGTTGTAGTTGACATCAAAGGAATGAAAAGACTCTTCTCCAGAATAATTGAACAATGAGCATATGTAGAGCAACCTCAAGGCTTTGAGGTATACCAGAAAGAGACCCTTGTATGTAGATGGAAGAAGAATTTGTATGGATTGAAACAACTTGGTGCAAATATTCTCATGCACAGTAGAAGCATGGTGAAAACCTTCTATGATAAAAATGAGAATGGTTACTCAAAAGTCGAGTATGATGGATTGCTAATCCATGACAAACTAATGTGTTATTGATTTATGGACAACAATTTTTCAGTTTGAAAAATGGTCCAAGATTAGCAGTTCCTTTCTAGTTTGAAAAGTGGTTTGATATTTCTGACGGACAGGCATTTTCTAGTTCGGAAAATGGCCAAGATCGAATGAACATTTTTGTAATGAAAATGGTTTGATCGATTGTTGATGTACCATAGACAGTGATTCCCTTTGTGCTGAATGTGAGGAAATGGTCTAGGATAGTCTCTCTTCTTGACGGTCACTCTCAATAGTGGTCAAGAAGACTGGTCTGCCTCGCCAAATAATCATTCTTTTGAATCTCATAGTTGTGAGTAGTTTCAAAGAATGGTATGTTTTGGAGGTTGGTGCATGACAGTCATTTCCTTAGGAAATGGTCTGGACATTCATTACTTAGGGCAGATACATTCTCTCCAGTTTGCACTTTGTTTAGTGCCGGAGGAATGGCCCAGATAGGTCAATGGTCTAGGTTCAACAGTCAGAGACAGGAATTCCCTATGGCAGACTCATTCTCTCTAGGTTTCACTTTGTTTAGTGCGAGAGGAATGGCGTAGATAGGTGAATGGTCCAAGATCACAAATCGGGACAATTGTTATTCCTTTCTTGAGAAGAATAGTCCAGATAGCTCATCATTGATGTTTTACCTTCTGAGGGAAGATGCTATTCCAAATATCATAGATGTGAGTGGAAGAATGGCCCAGATGTTTTAGTTTATATCATAACAATTTTTTCTGTACAGGTTGATATGAGATGATATGATTTTTATGGAGGTTGTATGTCTCTAGATAGTAGATATATGCTACTGTGGTGGATGTGTTCCACTGATTGTGACTATATTTCACTAATAAAGTATCTGTGTGCTACTTGGTGTGGTAATGTACCACTGGATTGTAGTTGTGTACTACTATGGATTGACATAGTTGTGTTCTATTGAATGACATTGTTTTGATTGCTTTGAACAGTATCAATAGTGTTGGAAATGATTATCACCTAGATGTATGATCAATGGACAGAGTTTCCCCGGATGGAAAATGGTCCAGGACATTTATTCTTCTAAGACATATGTCTAGATTAGAAGAATGGCTCTTGTGTCACTCTGTGGAGTGAGTGACTTATCCAGCATCATGTCTGATTACTCAGGTGGACTATCATTTCAAGAGATGATGCAGCTGATGACACTAATAGTCATGATGATGCTCATGATCTAATCATGAGATAGTCCATATGACTATGTTGATGCTACCGAGTGAATGGTAAGTTTGTGCTCAATACCATTACCTTCAATACCTCCCTAGCTACAAGGTAGTGTTGATATTATGGTAGTTGTGGGAGGTATTTACCTCCATGTGTAAACCCGACGAGAATAGAATATTCCAGGAAGCAAGAAGAAACCCTAATTAATTGGTTAATAACCCTAGAAGACAAGTTGTCTCAAGAGAATGACTTGTATTAGGTCATTAGCCTCCAAAAGAAGAAGTAGGCTAAAGGAAATGTTATATACTAAAGAATTAGCACCTAGAATGAGAATCTGGGCCAGACAGTCTTCTAGAAATAGTATAAATATAGGAGGCCAGTCTTCATTCTGGGCAGTACTCTCATAACCGTAGAAGCAACACTTGTGTGCACTGAAGTTCGCCAGTTTGTGTGCAAGTTTGGAGGAGAGATGTTGTTGCAGTTGATGTAGCTAGCAGATTTCGGTTTTGGCTTGGACTCTCTCTTTGTTAGGGTTTGGACTCTCTGATCATCTCTTGTTTCTCTTGCTTGGTGCACTATCCTTGGAGAAAGGTGTGCCACCTTTGTTTGTCTATTCAACCTAGTTTTTTCTTCCAGAATGATTCTCTTACAAGGTTAAGGTGCTCGGGGGTGGCTTCAACCTATGGTTGGGTGACAATATTGCTATATTGTCTATGGTTAAATGAGAACATCCATTACTTCCTAACAATAGTACTAGCTAAAATTTGACCCTACTAACTTTCCCTTCTTCTACCAATGTAGAAGACTTAGTTTAACTGTGGAGGGATAAGGGGGGGATTCAAAGAAAATCCTGTAGTAGATTCATTCATTTGTACAAGTGAACTATAATACTTTATTTGTATCTTAATGTTCCCCATGTTCATTGGTTAATGTAAGAGAAAATAAAAACTTGGTAATGATTATCTTTAGATAAATGAAATCCGATTGTAATGATAGAGTAAACATTTCCCAAGTTCACCAATTGATGTTGCTAAAAATAGATTACCCCCATATAAACTTTGAATACATCACAAAATTCAAATCAAAAGAAAGAACAAAGAAAAACAAAAAATTATACAAGAGTGAAAACATAAGACTATACAACCATGATAGAAACCAAATCTAAAATATAAGCAAAAATGAGATCAAACCATTTATTAAAATTTGCAAACTATCTAAAAAGGAAACTACAAACCTAAAACGAAAGGTAACTTAATAAGCCATGAATACATGAAAACCTCAACAAAAATGAGTGATAAAAGGTATCTCAATATATTAAATATCTTTTAAGTTAATATGCTATTTTCTTTATGTCAAGAGCATGATAATTTTGTCTTGTAAGGAAGGATATTAATCATGATTTTATTATACAAGTAAAAATATGAACTAAAAATCCAGTTATGAGTATAAGATTATTCACAAGAACTCAACCAAAGTTTTTCTTTTATCATTTCTTGCTTCATGGAAAATGGATAATATATAATAATCATGTTTTTAACGATCCTATCCTTACATCAACACAAGGACAAAAAATTAGTTGTTATTTTTTTGGCGTAGGAACTACAAACCACAGTTAAAAGAGATATTATTGACACCTCATCCAAAGATCATGAAGGTACCATAGAATTCTAATAAACCACATGTAACTTAAATTCCAAGGCATAAGATAAATAATTTCTAATTCAAACATAAGGACACAATAGAGGACGCAAGTAAAAAAAAATATTTTATTTCCAGGTGCATGGGCAACAACTATTTTACTCCAGACGTGCGCTCAACTCAAAAAGTAAATTAACATGAATCTACAATTATTCCATGGTGCACACGTGATCCCATCACCATATAGCATAGTCAACGTCTCTCGTGGAACAAGAATGAAACCATCAAATTCATGGCGCAACAAGCTATCTACTTGACAACTTACTCAGTCTTAAACACATACTCATCAATCAACATGTAATTTTGGACACAACCAATATTACAAGCATTAATCCAAGGGCACATTCAATGTTACTCACAATAGGACTAGAATATTTACTCCACAAGGAAGGAGAATCCACAAGAGATAGAGCGTAGTAGTGAACTAATTACATAGTCGACCCACATTAAGTTAAGGTGCAAGAACATAACAATTCTAAATCAAGAATTCATCCACGTCATGCTAAGGTATCAAGTACAACCACCTTATCAATCATCAAACAATAATTAATCAATGTGAAAGGTTAAAATAAGTTTGATTCAATCCAACAACATTGCTATTAGGGGCGCAAGGAATCTAGTTATTAAACCATCCACCTAGACAAATTAAAGGCATTAGAAAATAGGTTGATAAACAAAATGAAAACCTACATAACGTGAGTGGTCATGTGGCTAAACCACCACTCTGTACACCAAGTTGTCCTTGTGCGCAAACGTTCTAATGTAAGCCCAAAATACATATTTAGAACATAGTGTGCGTAACTATTCTAGATATTTGATGAGTCACTCTTTGACACCCAAGGGTCATTACGTAAGAGGCGCTACCCATAAATCTTGGTGCATATTCTTTAACTATATGCTAACCATTAAGGTACAAGTAAACAATCATCAACAACTTGGGTCATGCATTTATTTTATAAAGAAAAGGACCGACTAATGAATGATGAAGGTGGGATGTCGCAAGACCACATAGCAATTAAAAAAGATAAAAGAACACCTCTCCACTAAAAGAAGTTTGAGCACACTAAAAAAAACCATATAATCAACCTAGCTACACTTATCATGGTGAAAGTAACTAATGATTACTTATTAACCATCCACATAGTCTTAAGGCACATCGAGACCACTGCTCACCATATTATGGAAGAATAGCATAAAGCATTAAAAGACTCAACTATTGCATTAAAGAATATAAAGTGATATATACTCAACTAAAACGATAACTAATGTGATAAATTGAAACCCATTAAAAGAGATATGTCAAAATTCTCCCTAATCATAAATTAGCTAATACACGTTCTTACTCTTAAAATGAAATCCAACCACGCAAAGATAAGGGAAAATGTAGAGGTGGCATCCCAATACGGCTGGTCAAAGCATGTGGGACTGCATCGAGGGAGGAGAAGTGGAGCATGCCGAGTCATCCCTGAAATTGTAGGGAGACGCCCAGAATTTCACTGGTAAAGTAAAGTATGAGTTGCAGAGTGAAAATACCCAAAATTCGTTGAAAAAGTGCTCGAATTCGCTGAAGGAGAATGCATGTGCCACGCAAGGGATGAGGCCGCATTTTTCTAAGTTAAGAAGAGGTGGTAAAGTTGTGAGGTATAGACAGAGGGGAAAAGTTTCCCCAAACTCCAAATTTCATTAGAGGAAATCGCTACAAGAAGAACGAAGCTTTAGATATAGAAACTACTTCCCCAAACTCCCAAATCATGAGAGGAAATCACTCTAGGAAAGGCGAAGGTTTAGACAGAGGAAAGAGTTTCCCCAAACTGCCAAATCGTGAGAGGAAATTGCTATAAAAAAAACCGAAGGTTTAGATAGAGGAAAGAGTTTCCCCAAACTCCCAAATCGTAAGAGGAAATTGCTATAGGAAAAGCGTAGGTTTAGACAGAGGAAAGAGTTCCCCAAAATCCCAATTCGTGAGAGGAAATCACCACAGGAAAAATGCCCAAGGTATGGTGCCTTCTAATGGGGCAAAATGCATAAAATTTAGGAGGACAACGAAACAACCACTCATCTAACAATGAGTCTCTCTCTTGCAAGGAAAAACAAAGTTTGTCAAAAGAAAACACAGCCCAAGTGTCCCATGTTACAATTTTAAAAATCACTCTAACCATCCCGACACAGTTAAAAGTAAATACAAAGGACAAGAATCATATTAGGGTTCACTTGCAAGGGAACGATTATCTGAGGTTAAATCGATGTAAAAATTAGGTGTAACATAATTCTAAAGTAAAATGAGTAAATGAAGAAGGAATGCGCAGAGAAAATTTTTACCAAGGCATGGAGAAAATATAACAAATACGTAAAGATTAATCCCAACTTACGACATAAGAATATCTCCCCAACCATAACATATATTCAACGAATTCAAAAACACATGAATCTATATACAAATTCTAACTAAATTACAACTACAAATTTAAAGGCGTACCGTAACCGTAGGTGAAGGATCTGAAGGGGTTGCCCTGCACTTGCGCTCCTTCCTACTCCTAGATTACTAACAGCTGAAACCTCACAGGTACCTCCCAACCAATGTTAGGGGTACTCTTCTTCCTCCTTAGCCCCCTGAGACGCAAACATACCATACACATATGCCAGAGAAAGCTAGCTCCTAGATTGCCTCACAAGGTCAATCTACCACTCCATTTTTCGAGAAAAATATCGACAACATAATCTTACGCCTACCAGTTCTGATCCATACTCCTCCTCCTCCATCCTTTTTATAGATTTTTCTTAGTGATTAGTTTACGAAACCCTCTTTAGATTATTTTATTAAATTTAATTAGGTGAAACCGCCCTCGTACACTTGTCACTGGATCCCTTAGTTGCACCAAAAAATCAATTTATTAATTAATTGAATTTTCCTATTTCCCTCACCCACCTAAAAGCGTTCCTAAAAATGCTCCTTTGTGTCCCTTTGTTCACTTACATTTCTTAAATGACTGATGCATTCCTTAAAACTCAGTTGAGTTCACAATTAGAAGGTTCCAAAGACTACATTCCCTACTATGTTAGACATTCCCCTTTTCCTTAAGTTTCCTCTTTTCTTCTTAGTTCATATTTAGCAAGTTTAGATATAAACAATAATTTACCCTTTTAATATTTTAATCCCTCAGTAAAATTTTACTTTAATTATTAATGTTTGGATTTTATTTACCCCCCCTTCTTGTTATATGTCCATTTAGTTTTTTTGTTCACATGTTCTACTTAGACCTAGGTTTCAAATTCACTAGGCTTGGCGATAATATTTAAGGGAAAATTAGTTACTAAAATTTACTCTTACCATCATTCATTTTAAGGCCGACCAAGTCCTAAGGAGGCATAGTTTTCTAGGTACGAGGTTTATTAACTTACTAGAGTTAAAAATCACGATGTTCCCTTCAAGACGCACTACATGCTCCAATGGTGCCACTCACTTGCATTCTTGTTTTATTTGTGCGATGTTCCCTTCAAGACGCACTACATGCTCCAAGGGTGCCACTCACCTTTTAACTTATTTTGGTAGTCGTCAAACCCCTGGAGTCAATACTCCGTCAGGTGACCTTGTGGGAGACTAAGGGCCTCTAAGGAATAAGGACCCTACCTTATTGTGCTCCCCTTAGTATCATCATGAGAGATTGTCATAGTCTTCCCTCACGACATCATGGATCTCTCAAACTAGGTAATCATTAACCTACAGTTCGAGCCACGATGGGAGTGTTAGTAGATTGTGGTAGGGCTATTAGCACACCTCTCTCTCAATATCTCTAGTTTTCATGCGTGACCCCTTTAATCCTAATGTGAGTCTGGTTAGCAAGCTATCGTCGACTTGCATCCATCAATGAAATGTGTTTGCGATAATAATCAACATCATAATATCTAGTCATATGTTATTATGTAATATCAAAATGTTCAAACCATAAATGTCTGCTCCCTAACTCGATTTGGAGTCCAAGGAGATCCACCAATGCCATCGACAACCTCAAATGTCTAGAGTCCTGCACACTCAGGAAAACTAGTCAATATCACATGTCGATATAAATATCATAAAATAACATGTCATTGAATCCACAAACATCATCATGCTCCATAATCGAATAAGTTAATCATATAGTGAACCAGATCACTTGCACACAAGTGTCCATAAGAATAATTCACATTGGGTGCACGCAAGAGTGGTATGTTATATACACCCCCTCTTGTTTTAAACTTCTTCTCAAAGTTTCACAATATATAATTGCCGAAATAAAGTATCTCACAATATATATATGTTTATCTATCAAACAAAAATTGAAATGGTTGATGCATATTATATGCATCCTCCCAGGTAGCTGAGTGTAGACTATAATTGTCCTAATAGACCTTGAACTGATCGATAGTTCGACGTCCTAGTTGTCGAATGTGATGGTGCAAAAAGAGGATTGGCTCCGCTGTGAGCACATCCTCACCCAACATCTGCTAAGAATTCAGTCAATCTCATGTGTAGGATCACTAACCCTAAGTGTTACATAGATACAACATAAACATCGTGCATATGCCTCAAAGAATGAGGCATGGCTAGTCGTTTGTCTGTTCATAATTATGGTCACGCGATGCACATCCTTAAAACCCTTATGCCAATCTTGTGGTTTTTCCAACCCCTTTTCTTATCGTTTTTACTTTATCTTCCATTTCTTGGACCGCTTCTAGTCCTACTAGGACCCCATTATTGAGTCTATCCCTACTCAAATCCGTCCGACACAGTCGCCCATAGAGAAAATCAATGGTGCCATCATAATGGTACCTTGATGGTGGTTGTTTCACTCAACTCGGTAAACATCAAGAACTATTCCCAAAGTTTTTATTGGTTCAATACACACCTATGCAAAAAACCCTTCCCAAAATGGTTCGTTTCTTTGGTCAACATGTCTATCTCAAGGACATGCTATACTAAAGTTCATTGGTGTTCCCAAGGCATCTTGGGAAACTCATCCAAATCGTCCTGCAAACAATGAATCCATGATCATATAAAATTCCTTTGGTACATCTCGCAGTCTCAAAATCTTGTTGGTATAAACTCTAGCTATACCTAGCGCCTGATGCGTAGTTCGCAGATGGAAGAAATGTGAACTCTTCGTCAGAGTGTCAATTGTCACGATAATCGAGTCATGCCTCCTTATCTTCAGTGGCAATTCAATAGTGAATTCCATTGAAATGACCTCCCATGTTGATTCAGAATAGTGCATGGCTGTAGCAATTATGTTGGATGTCTGTTTTTTGCCTTCACTTGCCAACCTTCTAGACATCTCACCACACAGTTGAAGATGTCCACCTTTATCCCTTCCAATATAATAATGGCTTAAGGTTGGTCCTCATATTCATGACTCCTAGATGAGCCATGTATGCTTCTCTATGAGCTTTGCGTAAGATAAAAAATTCTCAATTCGTCATTGGGATGTAAGTAAATCTAGTCATTATATCTCAAAGATCCGTCATTGTGCACAATATATCTTTCAATTTTGGTATCAACATCGTGTCCTTCCCGAACAATTCCTTACCTTCTTTATACCAGTCAACGTCGCATTGTAGTTAGAATATTTTCACATAGATTTGTTTGAAGAGTTATCACTAAAAATATGCATGGTCTCTGACTCAACGCATGTGCCACTCTGTTCATTGTTCCTTTTAAGTAGGAAAACTCAAATCATAATTGATAATCAGTTCTGACCAATGCCCTTGTGCGTGTTCAAGTCATTTTGTGTAAAAAGGTGTTGTAAACCACAATGGTCCATTTTTAGTTTGAATTTTCGTCCAATCAGGTAGTGTCTCCACCCTCTCAGGGAATACATTATCAATAAAAACTCCAAATCATGCATCATGTAGTTCTCCTCATGCTTCCTTTACCTCCTCGAGATGTAAGCATTCACTAGACCATCTTTCCTTAGACTCATTCTAAGAATTCCTTGGATGTGTTAGTGCATACCATGAAGTCTGCGTCCATGTCAGGGACTTTTAGTATCGGTGTGGTCATCAATAGCTCCTTGAGCCTTTGAAATGCTTCCAAGAATTTCTCAGTATACATAAACTTACTGTTCTTCTTCAGCAATTCCGTAATCGGATTTTCTATATTCGTAAAACCCTTGATGAATCGCCAATAATATATCGCTAAACCCATGAAGCTATGAACTTCTGGGACATTCGTCGATGCATCCCATTCCATAATACCCTCTACCTTCGCTGGATCCACATCAATACCTTCTCCAGACATAACATGCCCTCTATAATGATTCTTCGATTGATAAAAAGAGAATTTCGACAGTTTCCCTAATAATTTGTTCTTTAGTAGACACTGTAGTACCAGGCACAAACATTTGTCATGTTCATCGATCGTCTGAGAATATATCTAATATCGTAAATGAATATTTTAACAACTTATCCAATTATTCATGGAACACCCCATTCATCAACTCATGAATATACCGGGACGTTTTTCACTCAAAAATGTAAACTCATAGTGTCTGAACCACATCTTGAAAGAGGCTAAGGAATATTTTCCCCTCAAATCGCAACTAGTGATAACCGAATATCCAGTCAATCTTAGACTACAATGTCGCACCTTTCATTTGATCAATTATTCATCTATTCTTTGCAACATATACTGGTTCATGATCGTTACCTTGTTCAATGGATGGTAGTAAATGTAGAGTCTCCACGACCCCTCCTTATTTCGTAGGAAATAACAGGTGCACCCCACGGGGACACATTTGGACGTAAAATTCCCAGGTCCAACAACTATTCAGTTGCATGGTCAACTCCTATAATTCAAGTGTCGACATAAAACAAGGATTTCTTGCTATCGGTTTGGTTCTAGTCTTCAAGTCAATGGTAAATTCTAGTCTTATTTTGGGCAAAAACCATGGGAAATCATCTGGAAACATGTATTCTAACTACCATACTACTGGAAGGTTATCTAATCCTTCTATCATGCGCTAGTCATTCAGTGCCAAGAATGCATATAACTTGCATTGTTGCGCATGCTCTTCTATAGTTGTAGGGAAGAATGATCCTCATGGATACTCCTTGGTTCCTTCATACAACCACACTTCTCTTTCCCTCAACGTCGGTCCATCTCGACCGCGTCATGTTACCATTGAGCATCACATCATGTGATTACCCACTAGTCCATACTAGTCACATCGTCATAAGATCTTAGGATCATGACGTTTAGGTTGAACTTCATTACACTATTATCTAGGTTAAAGTGACAGTTTATAATCCCTTCCTCCAACTATTTGGTTGGTACTTGAAGCCATTTCGATGAATTTAAGCTCATCCTATCGAATTCCTTTACCTGAATCCCTTCAATGCGGTACTAGGATTATATCTCTCTATAGCACTGGGATCTAAAAAATACTAAAATTTTGTTTGGTGATAGTACCTGACACCTCAAGCACAATGGATTGGTGCTTGATCTGGTGGTTATTCACCATGGTCATGAATCCTATGGGCCTTTCCCATCTTCATAATGATAGTGTGTCTTGTTGAATAGATATCTCTAGCCCTCTCAACTGGAAAACCACACTGGTAATATGGATCTCCACATGTCCAACATACAGTCTTTGGTCTAGTACTTTGGGTCCCTAAACTAGTAGTTGTTGGTCCACCATCCTAAAACTCTGGTTTGTTTCACTGAACAGGCCCAATCGCTACTGTGGTTGAAGCGGTTGTACCATGTAGGGAATTCTATGATGTGAAAGCCATCGTCATGGTGTCGTAAATAATGGTTATAGAGACGTATCTTGATACCACAAAGTCTTGTCTGATTGGTGTCTGATGCTGCTATGCACCAGATGTCGACAATCCATATGGTCTTGCAGGAGTCCTGCCCTAACTCCCACGATAAATTCTTCTTCAGCTAAGAGGCCTACTGGACTGCATCGTGAAACATCAAGCCATTTAGAACCTCTCCTTCAGATGAAGCTGGAGTTAAAGCTGCACACGAACTTGCTGACCTATATCTTTTGAATGTTCAGATGTGGGGCATACCAGAGCATCTTCATAAATATGATATTTTAATCTAGCATCATATGACCCCTTGTTGTAAGGAACAAAACTCATCGAGTTGGTGCTCAATGATTTCCTCTCACAATTACTTCTCCCAGAAAAATTCATTGAATTGTTCCCATAACATGGCTCTGATGTCCATCTTTAGTTGATGTAGGAGTTTCTTCCACCTTAGAAGAGCGATCCCCTTTAGCTGAACACTGCCATGTAGACCTTCATGATGGAGATCGAAATCACGAAGTGCGAAGCACATCGCCTAGCTCTCAAGTCATGTCGTAACGAATGAGCTGTCAGTGGCACCCTTGGACTCGATAACTTAACCCTCTCATTTTTTATGTGAAAGCTACTAGTACTGGCGGGGGCACATTGTGGACCCTTAGGGGTACAGGCGCCTTGGCCTTATATTAGTACAAATGGTTAGTCAAGGCCTCTGACATTTCCCTATAAGGACCCTTTCAGACCCAACACATCTCGTGCAACAATCCACTCATGCTCAAGAATTGTTCTTATCCTTGGGGTTTGGACCCCTCTGGCGGAGGCACTACTAGAAGTGTCACGCCTCCTCTCCTAGCACCACGTCCTGAACCTTCATGATGTCTTCTAACCATGAGTAACTCATGGACAT
>JZKD02S0797030.1:206195-229371 GCA_000966675.3 Picea glauca
ATGTTTTGAAATTACATATGTGACATATGACTAGATATTATGATGTTGATTGTTATCATTGACATGTTTCATTAATGGATGCAGGCTGACGATAGCTTTCTAACCAGACTCACATCAGGAGTAAAGGTGTCACACATGAAAACTAGAGATATTGAGGGAGGAGTGTGGCAGAAGCCCTCCCACAACCTAGTATCACTCCCCCCATGGCTCGAACTATAGGTTAATGATTACCTAGTTTGAGAGATCCACGATGTCATGTGGGCAAACTGTGATAGTTTCTCATGATGATTCTAAGGGGCGCGCAATAAGGCAGGGTCCTTATTCCTTAGAGTCCCTTAGTCTCCCACAAGGTCACCTAATGGATTATTGACTCCAGGGGTTTGACGACTACCAAAATTATTCAAAAGACGAGTGGCACCCTTGGAGCACATAGTACGTCTTGAAGGTCACATAGCGCAAATAAAACAAGAATGCAAGCGAGTGGCACCCTTGGAGCACATAGTGCATCTTGAAGGGCACGTCGTGATTTTTAACTCTGGTAAGTTAATAAACCTAGGAACTATAAAAATATGCCTCCTTAGGACCTCATCGACCTTAAAATGAATGATGGTATGAGTAAAGTTTAATAACGCATTTTCTCTTAAAACTTGTCACCAATCCTAGTGAATTTAAAACCTAGGTCTAAGTAGAACATGTGAACAAAAAAACACTAAATGGACATATAACAAGAAGGGGGGGGTAAAGAAAATTCAAACATTAATAATTAAAGTAAAATTTTAATGAAGGATTAAAGTATTAAAAGGGTAAATTGTTGTTTATATCTAAACTTGATAAATCTGAACTAAGAAGAGGACGGGAGAATTAAGGAAAAGGGGAATGTCTAACATAGTAGATAATCTAGTCTTTGGAACCTTCTAATTGTGAACTCAATTAGGTTTTAAGAAAGGTGTTAGTCATTTAAGAAATGTAAGGGAATAAAGGGACACCAATGAGAGGTTTTAGGAACACTTTTAGGTGGGTGAGGGAAATAGGAAAATTTAACTAATTAATAAATTGTTTTTCTGGTGCAACTAAGGGATCGGGTGACATGTGTATGGGGGAGGTTTATCCTAATTAAATTTAATACAAATAATCTAAAGAGGGTTTTGGAAACTAATTATTAAGAAAACTCTATAAAAAGGATGGCATAGGAAGAGTATGGATCACGACTGGTAGGCGTAAGGTTACACTGTTGATATTTTTTTTGTTGACGTTACTTGTGGGAGTTGGGATGCCTTGCTTGAAAAATGGAGTCGTAGATCAACCTTGCGATGCGAGCTAGGAGATAGCTTTCTCTAGCATATGTGTGTGGCCCCTTTGTGGCTCGGGGGATAAGGGGGAACAAGAGTACCCCTAACATTCACTAGGAGGTATCGGTGAGGTCCCAGCGGCTAACAAGCTAGGAGCAGGACAATGCACAAGTGTGGGACAACACCTTTAGATCCCTCGCTTATGGTTACAGTACGCCTTTAAATTTTCACTTGTACTTTAGTTAGAATTTGTATATAGATTCATGTGTTGTTGAATTCGTTTAATATATGCTATGGTTGTGAAGATCACCTGATGTGGTTAGCTGGTATTAATCTTGACAAATTGGTTATATTTTGTTCGCAACTTGGTAAAAATTTTCTCTGTGCATTCCTTCTTCTTTTACTCATTTTACTTCAGAGTTATGTTACACCCTATTTTTACATTGATTTAACCTCAGATTAATATTTCCCTTGTAAATGAACCATGATTTTATTTTTATCCTTTTTACTTACTTTTAACTGTGTTGGGATGGTTAGAGCGATTTCTAAAATCATGATAGGGAACAATTGGGTCTGGTTTTCTTCCGACGAACTTAGTTTTTCCTTGCAAGGGAGGGCGCCATTTTTTGGAAAGTGGCTCCTATGTTGTCCTCATGACTTTTATGCATTTTCCCCCATGAGAAGGCACCATCCCTTGGGCATTTTTCCTATGGATATTTCCTCTCATGAATTGGGAGTTTGGGAAACTCTTTCCTCTGTCTAAACCTTCGCTTTTACTGTAGCGATTTCCTCTCACGATTTGGGAGTTTGTGGAAACTCTTTCCTCTGTCTAAACCTTCATTTTTCCTGTAGAAATTTCCTCTCACAATTTGGGAGTTTGGGGAAACTCTTTCCTGTGTCTAAACCTTCACCTTTCCTATAACGATTTCCTCTCATGATTTGGGATTTTGGGGAACTATTTTCGTTGTCTAAACCTTTGTTCTTCTTGTAGCAATTTCCTCTCACAAAATTTGGAGTGTGGGGAAATGTTTCCCTTCTCTCTACACCTAATGAATTTACCACATCTTCTTACCTTAGAAAAATGTAGCCTTGGCTCTTGCATGGCACATGCATGCTCCTTCAGCGAATTCGATCACTTTGCTAGTGAATTTTGGGTATTTTCACTCTGCAACTCATACTTTACCTTCCCAACGAAATTATGGGCGTCTCCCTATGATTTCTGGGAAGACTCAGTGTGATCCAGTTCTCCTCTCTTAGCGCAGTCCCACATGCTTCGCCCAGATGTATTAGGATGCAACCTCTATGTTTCCCCTTATCTTTGCATGGGTGGATTCCATTTTAAGAGTAAGAAGAAACATTAGCTAATTTATGATTGGGGAGAATTTTGATATATCACTTTTAATGGGTTTTGATTTATTGCTTTAGTTATCATTTTAGTTGAGTCTCTATCGCTTTGTATTATTTAATGCAATAGTTGAGTCTTTTAATGTGTTATGCTCTTCTTCCATAATATGGTGAGCAGTTGTCTCGATGCACCTTAAGACTATGTGGATGGTTAAAACGTAATCATTAGTTACTTGCGCCATGATAAGTGTAGCTAGGTTGATTATATGTTTGTTTTTAGTGTGCTCAAACTTTTTTTAATGGAGATGTGTTATTTTATCTTTTTTAATTGCTATGTGGTCTTGGGACATTCCACCTTCATCACTCCTTAGTTGGTTCTTTTCTTTATAAAAGAAATGCATGACCCAAGTTGTTGACGGTTGTTTACATGTACCTTAATGGTTAGCGTATAGTTAAAGAAGGCGTTCCACGATTAATGGGTATCTCCTCTTGCACAATGACCCTTGGGTGTTGAAGAGTGACTCGTCAAATAGATAGAACCGCTGTGCGCACTGTGTTTTAAATATGTATGTTGGGTTTACATTAGGAATTTTGCGCACAACGACAAATTGGTGTAAGGAGTTGTGGTTTAGCCAAAGGACCACTCGCGTTATGTAGGGTTCCCTTTTTTTTATCGTCCCCTTTTCTAATGCCTTTAATTTGTCAGGTGGATGGTTTAATAACTAGATTCCTTGCACCCCTAATAGCAATGTTGTTGGTTTGAATCAAACTTACTTTAACCTTCTGTAGTGATTAATTATTGTTTGATGATTGATAACATGGTTGTACTTGTACTTGTACTTGAGACCTTAGCATGACTTGGATGCGTGCTTGATTTAGAACTATTATGTTCTTGGGTGTTAACTTAATGTGGAACGACTATGTAATTAGTTCACTACTACGCTCTATTTCTTGTGGATTCTCCTTCCATGTGGAGTAAGTCTTCTAGTCCTATTGGGCGTAACGTTGAATGACCCCTTGGATTAATTCTTGTAAAATTTGTTACATCCAGAATTAAATGTTGATTGATGAGTATGTGTTTAAGACTATGTAAGTTGTCAAGTAGATAGCTTGTTGCTCAATGAATTTGATGGTTTCACTCTTGCACCACGAGTGACGTTGACTATGCTATCGGGTGATGGGATCACACACGCACCGTGGAATAATTGTAGATTCATTTTGATTTCCTTCTTTGTTTGAGCATGCTTCTGAACTAAAATAGATGTTGCTCATGCACCTAGAAATGAAATAAAATTGTTTTACTTGCGCCCTCTATTGTGTCCTTATGTTTTAAATAGAAATTATTTATCTTACGGCTTAGATTTTAAGTTACATGAGATTTATTAGAATGCTACAGAGCCTTGATGATATTTGGATGAGGTGTCAATAATATCGCTTTCAAATCTGGTGTGTAGTTCGTACAAAAAACAATTACTGTTGTTTTGTCGTTGTGTTGAGATAACCATAGGGTCGTTACAATGTTTTACAAATAAGCTTAATAGCTTAATAAATATAGAAAGAAAATAATGACGAGTAATTACCTCGGTGATATCTCAATCTTAACTTAAATTTTCACAATAGCCTTAGTCAAAAGAAAAGTAATAAAGTAAACTACTCTTAATCCAAATCCAATTTAAGGATTAAGAATCTATGATGAAGTGATCGAATATTACTGATTTATTCAATAACTAGACTAATCCTAGAAAAAGAAAACTAAACTAATCCCAATCCTAATTCTCATTCTGAAAGGACAAACCATTTGAGTTGTTTTAGTCCCACAATCATATGTACAACCAAAACTAGTAGTATAATTGAATCAATACTAAACAAACAAAAGAAAACTTAAACCTATCATGTACATGTATTTCTAATAGATACAAATACATGAAAATAAATTTATTTACAGGAAACGTCACTTGAAATGAACTCTCCAACCATATTTCAGTTAGATCATGAAAATGAAGATGTAAATCTATAAAAGATTGGAGAAATTTGAAAGAAGAAGAGAATATCAAACCATACTCAAATGATGTTCTTGATAGTGTTGGAGCCTATATAAAACTGTTAGTATTGGAAGAAGAATTTACATTGTTATTTACATGAATGTAAAAAGACACTAAGTACTTACTTACAAGAATTTGATTTTCATAAGTTTTGGGTAAAGATAATACAATCAATAATAGAGATAGCATTTACTTCTGTAAAGAGTTCAATATCATGACAAAACATTGGAATTCGAATAACTTTAGAATCATAAATTGGATTAGATTCTTATTTTTGAAAATTGAAATCATCATGATGATTAGAAGATTGAAAATGAAAATTTAATGTAGCATTAGATTCTTATTTTTGAAAATTGAAATCATCATAATGATTAGAAGATTGAAAATGAAAATTTAATGTAGTATTATTAGTAAAAAGACACCCTTCATTTTGAAATATATATTGACTTTGGAGATTAAGAACATGAAAACTTGACATAACCATTACCAACTAGTGAAGTGACTCAATATTTTCAAACTTCAAGTCATTGTCATAAATAGCTTCATAATTGTTATTAGGGTTCTCTTCCATTATAAATGATAACTTAGAACCAGAGGCATAACTAGATGCAGATACAAAAAAATTGTCAAAACCAATGAAAGTATTATCATTCAATAACTTATTCGCTATTAGTAAAAGATTCATAATTTGTTTGATTAAGGATAGTTCCTTTATCCTGTAATAATATATTAGTGTAAATTCCCAAGAATGAGTGTCTAGGTGTTCTGAGTTGCGTGGTTGAACATTATAAATAGTGATATTAGAAAACGCATTTGAAACATCTTTAATATGTTGACTTTCATTATCTTTGCTTATGATTTCAATTTGAGAAACAAATTCAGGTTCATCTTCTTCATTACAGACAAAAGTTTTATAATGATATAGAACAGTTTTAAAAGAATCATTAATTTCATGGGATATATTATAACTTTCTTGAAGTTGTTCGTTAACATTTTCTAAATTGTTTGTCTAAAAAAGTACAACGATGTCACTAGTTGATTCAAAATAGTTGTCAATAGAAGCAAATGTACTTAGAAAGATTATATTTACAAATTCATTATAGTTATTCAAAATATAAGGAAGAGGAAAAATATGGCTAAATAATCCCATTGATTCAATTTCAGAAGGTAAATCTTGATATTGAAATTGTAAACAATTTAATTAAATTTAACAAGAAAATATTCAAATCACCTTCAAATCTGCGTAGATTCTCAAGTTCTAAGCATACCATATCATAGTCATACTTTTGAAAAGTGTGAAGGAACATTTTTGTAAATTGATCCCAATTATGTATAGAGGCAACTGGTATTGATTGACACCATGTTTTGGCTTGAGAGTAAGAGTAAAGATCTTGTAGATCACACTTTCATCAATATCATAGTTATCATAGTTATTGTAATTTTTAATAAATTGAAGAATATAATCAAATGTAGAAGTATTAGCTTTATCATTAAAATTTATTTTTTACAAGTGATTTACTATTTTTAATGGAGTTTTTCAATATTTTCATCCAAAGATGCAACTTCAAATAGAAATTTTAAAAGAAACCATTGAAAAGTATAAGTAGTTAAAACAAACAGCTCCAAAGGGACAACTCGTCGGTACCCCTCCTTCTACTACCAAAAATTTTGTTGGATAACATTGAAAAGTATAAATAGTTAAAACAAACAGCTCCAAAGGGACAACTAATCGGTAGCCCTCCTTCTACTACCAAAAAATTTGTTGGATAAAATTGATCATGATCAACATTAAGAAAATCACTTACTCATATTCTCAATTAGACAGTTATCCATTTGGTTTGGTAATTGTGACTAGTTTAATGAGTCTAGTTACCCTTTTTAAAAACTAATCTAAATTAAGTGTTAATCTAATCTAAACTAATCTAACCTAAAATTACTCTAAACCTATCCTATGCATGCTAATTTATGATATTACTTGTTATCATCCACAGGAAGAACGAGAAGAATTACCTATTTGCAACATTCTTATAAGAGACAATCCTTGGGATTAGATGAAATGTGGGGTGATCCAAGCCACATAAAAGATTTAAAAAAATGAATTAAACTAAATGAAATCAACAATATGATATAACAACAAAAGGAAATCTAATCTATCTCAATAGAGAAAAGGAATGGTCCTACTCCCAATCAAGAGAAAGATAAAAAATAATGGACCGGAATTGAACCAAAGGTAAAGATGGGCTAACAAGTCATAGAAATAATTCACATGGCCTGCAACTATTCAAGCAGATATGCATATACAATTAAATATAATAAATAATTATCATATCTCAATATGCATATACTTGGATTCAAATCACCATAATTGCATTAAAGATAAAATATATTTATCATATTAAGGAAATAGTTCTCCTAGTATGACAATAATAAGGATCAACACAAATATGAAATCAGATTGGTAATTAGTTAACAACTCAACACATACAAGTCTACTCAGATACAAAATTCAGTCTAAATATAATTCTTCCCATTCCTGCAAAGATATCTTTTCAATATTTTTAAATAAACATAAACTGTTTAAATTTGAACAACAATGTTAAATCAACAATTACGCCTATCCAGAATAGAGGATAAAAAGTCCGAATAATATTTATTTATTATTCAAAACTGAACTTCATGCCAAAAGATTACAAAATAAAGATATTTCTCTAATCTGGTCCAGGCTTCCTAGTACAAAAATGTTTCCCCCTTACAACAAAGTTTTAGTTAACAAATCAACACATACAAGTCTACTCAAATACAAAATTCAATCTAAATATAATTCTTCCCATCCCTGCAAAGATATCTTTTCAATATTTTTAAATAAACATAAATTGTTTAAATTTGAACAACAATGTTAAATCAACAATTACACCTATCCAGAATAGAGGATAAAAAGACTGAATAATATTTATTCATTATTCAAAACTAAACAGCATGCTAAAAAGATTACAAAATAAAGATATTTCTCTAGTCTGGTCTAGGTTTCCTACTACAAAAAAGTTTCCCCCTTACAATAGTGCAAAAAATTCCGGCTCCTGCAAAAAAATGAAATTTCCCCCCTTCTTGAATAGTCACTTCATACCCTATTTATACTAAAACAAAGTTTTGATAATATAAAATAAATTTCTTAATTACATTATAAAATAAGACAAGGCTCCTTAGAATTAAGCCACATCCAATCCCAACTGCTGAATAATAACCTCTTGAATCAAACAAGACTAGAAATTAAAGATAGACCTCCAAAAGTATGACAAGAGGTTGTCAATATCCATGTATCCAAAATTCTTGTAAATATCACAAACGATGTCTTGTTTAGCCATGACATACTGCCATCATAGAGCTTGTAACAAACATTTTGACACATGTACACACAAAAAAAAAAATTAACAACTTACCTATTTTAAGAGTGACTACAGAATTCTATAGTAACTCTAAAGTAAGAGATTAATTTAAAACAAACGAAACAAACAAATACAAAATCAAACAATAAAATAAAACAAAAACAAACTCAATTCATCCTTATTAAAACTATCTTATCAGTAATCGAATATCTACACAAACAAACTACAAATATATATATCTGCACAAAGAAAAATTGATGAGTCACTGGACATTGACGATTTCGATTGGGGAGTCAGGGTTTGAGAATTACTTCAATTTTTTCATGGAAATTATATATAATTTATGTACATGGCACTTCCCTTTTTTAGTTTCCTCTAACACTTATTGAATGGTAATATTATGATTGCAGGGCTCAGAAATGGAGGTCGAACTATTTGGCCTTGAAATTTAAGCTTGAATACGGGTTCAATGCTTGCACAACAGGGACCATGAATACGGGTTCAATGCTTGAAATATTTTAGTACCTGAAGGTTCATGAATAGAATAGACAACTCGACATAGATTTGTATTTTTACGTCACAGGAGAACAACAATGTGGGTGCATGAAAACCGACCATCACTCAGAAATGAAAACAAAACTCGATAGACCCTCGAAAACGTCAAGGAAATTGGTGATCATAGATTATGCAGGATACATGATGACTAGTGTACTTTGAACTCTGCTCGAGTAATGGAAAAATTTAATGTGTAAGAGATATGGTAGTGACTAGTATATAGGAAGATCCCCTTTCATTTCAATAGGAAGATCCCCTTTCATTTCATTGGTAAGGATACATGATGACTAGTATATAGGAAGATCCCCTTTCATTTCAATATCCCAAGTGTTTAAAACAAAATAAACCATATAACTCAATATTGCCACGACGTTAGTCGTACCTCATGGAAACCATTAATCGTTTAATTTGCAAGCATCAACACTCAACATCAAAGGTTATAGTTATATTTGAGTAATGATAACCAGAGAGTTAAAGACATGAGCACTTGTATCGTCGATTTCCAAAGTGTTAAGACTATTCAAAAGAAAGTGATCGTTTTTCCAACCTTTTCAATGCCATAAATAAGAAAAACATGTACATAGAAGCTAGTCCTGACTATGTTCATATTTTCATGAGAATGGTATAAATTATAATATAACTTTTTCTAAATCTAAGAGAAACCAAATCAGTGAGATAACATTTAAGAACTCAAAATCACGTTAGGAAATAAAGAATAAATGTGTGAAAATATGAGGTAGGGGATATATTCTTGAATTCAAAACATACCGCTCTTAAAATAGAATGATAAAAAACAAGTCCCAATGATGATAACATTAATACATTCAAATAAAAAAAAACATACCTCTTCATAAGCATGTTTTACCATGTCATCAAATCATATGCTAATTACTCAAAGTTATATAGAAATTCCCCATAATCCCTTATGAATTTCATGTTTACACTCATGAAATTTAAAACGAAATAAATCATTGACATAACGAATGCTTTTAGTGATTAGCCCATTTTTCATGATATCAAAATATCTAGTGAAAAACAATTCAATCACCTATATAAAAATAACTAATGGTAAAATATTTATAAAAAATATGACAGACCAATCAAATAAAATAAAATCAATAAAATATAAAGGGAAATCCATATTAAAACCAAAGAGGGACCTTAATTCTTTCTTCTACATAAGAAGAAAATAAGAGGGGTTGTTGTTTTCCACAACAATATGTCAAGAATCCCATGCGTGAGAGTTCTCCCCCCATTCACGTCATACTCATTACATGGTATAGAAAGGGTCGTCTTGGGAAACATTCCTTGATGTGGGGATTGTCCTACCCAATAGGGCACCATGACACCCCTCCATACCTAAATTTGGCAAAGTTTATAAGGTCTTTGAGAATTTGTTTAATTTGAAAAGTGGGGATTTAATTCACATGTTTGGTTGGTTGTTTTATTAAATGTGTTTACTTGATATGATTTATATGACTTGTAGACCCTTGGAGGGTGTAGTTTCTTGTGTTTTTAGGACCTTTCCTAGTTAAATTCATTCATGGAGAGACTAGGCCACTTGGAGCTTCATAGGGTATTGAAATCCCATTGGACGGATGTTGTGCCCCACGTATTAGATGCCTAGAATGATGAGCATTTCACCTTGTATGGTGTCTATAACATTTGAATTAGGCCTGAAATCATGAAGATGAGATGTTGTCACCTTAATATGCTCAAATGTTTGTCATTTGGAGCATGACATCACAATTTTGAGGGGATCTTTCACTATTTAGGTGCACTTGGTGGTGTTGTCGGATTGAGACCCATATTATTGCTTGATTTGGGGATGATGTGTGTAACATCACGCTCTTGCATGCACTGAGCGAACTTATTCTTTGAGGACACTTGCATGCAAGTGATCCCGATTATTATACTATTGGTTGTTTTGATAATGATTATGAGATATTATGGATATGATGGTATGTTATTTTGTTCTATTTACATAGACATGTGCTATTGACTCGGTTCTCTTGAGTGTGTAGGACTTTTGACATTGGGGATGCAGAGGCATTGATGAAACCCCTTGGACTCTGGATCGAGTCAGGGAGTGGACTGTTGGGTTGAATGTTGTTGATGTGACGTATGTACATATGATTAAATGTTATGATGATTGATTATTATTGCTGACATGATTCATTGATGGATGCAGGCTGACGATAGCTTGTTGGCCAGAGTCACATGTGGAGTAGAGGGGTCACGCACAACAATGAGAGACTTTGAGGGAGAGGTGTGGCAGTAGCCCTGCCACAACCTACTAACACTCACGTCGTGACTCGACCTATAGGTTAACGATTCCATAGTTCGAGAAGACCCATGATGTCGTGAGGGAAGACTATGGTTGTCTCTCATGATGATTCTAAGGGGCACTCAAAAAGGTAGGGGCCTTATTCCTTAGAGGCCCTTAGTCTCCCACAAGATCACCTGGAGGAATATTGACTCCATGGGTTTGACGTCTACCAAATTCAGTCAAGAGGCAAGTAGCACCCTTGGAGCATGTAGTACGTCTTGAAGGGCACATCGCGAAAGGAAAATGGAAAGAGGCGATTGGAACCCTTGTAGCACATAGTGCGTCTTGAAGGGCATGTTGCGCAAGAAAAACGAAAGAGGCAAGTGGAACCCTTGGAGCACCTAGTGCGTCTTGAAGGGCACATCACGATTTTAACTGGAAAATGAATAAACTGTCGACCTTAAAATGAATGATGTGATAGGTAAGTTTTAAAAAAACAATTTTTACTAATAAAAATGTTGCCTAGCCTAGTGAAATTAAAACCTAGGACTAAGTAGAACTTGTGGCAAAAAAAAAGAATAAATAAACATGTAACAAGAAGGGGGGTAAGAAATTCAACTTATTTATTAAAGTCAAAATTATAATGGAGGATTATTTTTTAAAAAAACGGGGTAATGATTGTTTTATCTATACTTGCTAATTTAATTTTAATGAAAATGGAAAAAGGGTAAAAGGGTTGTTTTATTTACACTTGCTAATTTAATTTGCTAAATTGATTTTTTTAGTTAAAAAGAAAAAAGGGGGAAACTCAAAAGAAATAGAAAACTCAAAGGAAAAGGGAAACTTAAAGAAAAGGGGAAATGTAAGGAAAAATATGAATGTCTAACTTAGTAAGGAATCTTGCCTTTAGAACTTTCGAATTATGAACTCAGCTAGGAATTAAGTAAGGCGTAAGTCATTGAAGAAGTGTAAGGGAATTTTGGGACAGTGAGGAGTGTTTTTATGAATGCTTTAGGTGGGTGAGGGAAATAGGATTATTTAATTAATTAATAAAATTTATTTTCTAGTGCTACTAGGGGATTGGCCGACTTGTGTACGGGTGAGGTTTTTTGAAATTAATTAAATGAAAAAGGAATTTAATGAGAATTTGGGAAACTAATTAATTGAGAACTCTATAAAAAGGATGGAGGAGGAGGAGTATGGATCTCATCTTTTTGCATAACATTATGCTCCTGAAATTTTTATCTTGACTAAAATTTCTCTTGTGGGAGTTGGGATAACCAACTCTGGTAACGAGTGGTAGCTACACCTTGCGAGGTGATTTGGGTGATAGCATTCTCTGGTGTTGTGTGTCTGGCCCCTTTGCGGCTCAGGGGGCTCAGGGGAAAGAAGAGTACCGCTAGCATTTACTAGGAGGTATTGGTGAGGTCACATCAGCTAGAAAGGGAGAGCTGGATGGAGCACGCACAAGATAACAACTTCAGAGAATTCATGTTTGGCTAATGTACGCCTATAAAAGTTGTTACTTGCAATGAAATTTAATTTACACATGTTATTTTTCTGTGCTCAGTTGAATATTTCATTGCCATGAGCTTTCTTGCACTGCTTTCCTATGGTATTTGTAATCCCCTTACTTGTTGTATTCTAAATTGATTTCTCATGGTGAACCCAACCTTTGATTGCAGTGACTTCTCTACATTTGTTTTTATTGATTAATGTGAACAAAAACTAAGTTTTTATCTTTTGTCCCTTATGCCTTTAGTTATTAGTCCATGCTTGAGAAGTCAGCCATGAGTTGAATCGACAGTCATCACTCTAGTGTTTAAAGGCTTATAGATTCAAATGCCCTACCTTCGTGTGCATGGATAATAAGTGAAGGATAAACTTCTTTCAGTTATCGAACCCTTACTTATCTTTCTGTTTTTCTCTTATGATTAACACATGATCTTTGTGCCTTCTTGTGAATGAATATCTCTGCATCTTGATTGATTAAAACTCTGATTTTCTCTATGTTTTTAATTGCTTAAACTTGGGTAAATATATGCATTTTGGATTGATAAAACTCTGAGTTTGTGAATGATAACCTCTGAGTTTTGAAGGCCCAATCTCTGCGTTTTTGGATTGATAAAACTCTGCATGTTTGAATGATAAAACCCAGCATTATGGAATGGTAGATCTCTGCATATTTTTAATGATAATTCCCCACATTTTAAATGGAAAATCTATGCATTTTGTTTTATGATTTCCAGCGTTGAGGAATGAAAATTCTCTACATTTTATTTATTTATTATTCTAGCGTTTGAGATGCTAAACCTCTGCGTTTTTTATTGTTAGATCACAACATTCACACCCCATTTCTCTTGGCTTTTTACACAGCATGTACCACACGTATTTCTGAGCCATTTACCTAGATCTTAGACAACGATTTCACCCATGTTTTTATAGCCATTTACCCATATCTAATAGACAACCATTTATTTGCTTTGTTTTTATGTATCACAACGATTTTATATAGCTATTTTTCATTTATGATGGAAATTTTAAATATGATTTCGTTATATTATGACTACATACATAACTGCGTTTTAAATATGGAATGACAACGTGTTAATATGGAATGTCTGCGATTTTAAATTTATGATAGACAACACCTTTTAAATATATGATGTAAACGATTATAAAGATATGATAGACATCGATTTTAAATACATGGTAGACAACGTTTTTATCTCTTGTATTAAAAGACATCGATTTTTATATATAATGTGTGTGTGACAAAAATTTAGTATCTAATCTGTGACACAGATATAATTATGGATAGCGATTTATATATAATATGTGACAACGATTTTAGTTAGCGATTTTATACACTTAAATATATACATTGAATGACAACGAGTGTAAGATTGTGTGTGTTTGCGTTGCGATCGATATTGTGTATCTTATATATATATTTTGGCAGCGATTTTGTCTCTACCATTTGTATATGCCATGGGTTTTAATTGTATAGCATGCGATTCATTCATATCATGTGAATAAATAATTGTTTATACTATGCGATTTGCCCAGACATTCCCTATGATTATCAATACACAACCAGTGTTCTACCTGGTCATTCTCCTAGTGCTTACACAACCCTTCTCTGTGATTTATTTAGACACAATAACATTCATTACTAGACTGTGTTTCCTTTTTTGGGGCAGCAAAATATATGGTTGATTCCTTGTTATTTCCTTTAAATTGTTAATTTCTTTTTATGAACAGTGATATCATATTTGTACATATCGATTATATCACTAAACAACGATAGCATATTGGTACATATCAATTTATATCACTACACAAAAATATCGATTTATATCATGTGATCTTTTTGTACATGCTATTCACACAACGATACATAACAACGATATTATTATGATATCTATAATTTCATCCTTATTGTTATTTAGGCAGCTACTTATTTAGATTATTTTTATGACAATGATGTTTCCAAAATATAGTAACTCTTGTTAGAGAGAGATTACATATATGCCAATGATTATTTAGTTAGCAGCTATGCATGATAGTGATTACATATAAGACAATGATTATATAGCCATCCATTTATATGCAGACTGTGTTTGACATAGATAGCGATTTGTTTTATAGATTATATAGATAGTGATTTCATTACACATATTATTTAGATAGCAATTTTATTATATAGATCCTATATGTGTTCCATAGATAGTGATTTTATTATATTTGTTTCAGTTTTAAAAGACAATGATTATATTGTTTAAAGGACAACGATATATTGGCTTTAGTGTAAAGGATAGTGATGTCAGCCTTAAAATACATGTTTTATTTTGTTTTGAAGGGCGTGTTTCATATTTGTTTCAGTTTAAAAGATAGTGAATTCATCCTTAGGAAAATACTTATGGGATATATGGAATTGGAAAATAGTTACAATGAACTATTTGTTTTGATAATAATAATTTTTAATGTGTACAGATTGGTGTATGTTTACATAGAATTTGTTGCACCAAGATGTTATTTTGATGTATGATTGTTATAGTAGTCATATTTCCCTTGCATCTTGTTGACTTGCCGATTGGGAGGTTGGGTATAGTCTTCATGTTTGACAGTTAATTCGGTCTCCTAGCGTGTTGAATTTTTCTTGGGATATTGGTCTAGATATGTTATGTAGCGCCTTGGTGACTGTCACACCTATCATCTTGTGAAAACATGATTTCTGATGAGGGGATCATTGCGTGCCCTGATGGCTAGACGCAAATGATAACTTGGACGGAGTCTTGTGTTTCCCGGTGTGGACGCATTGTTTGTTGTAATGGATGTTAGTACTTGCTTTTGTAATTCCTTAAGGCGTTGGGTTCTACGCAATGTAGAATTTTGTAGTTCTTGTTCATTGAAGCCACTGTGTTGAGTTGTTGAAGTTGTCCTTTAGCTTGTAGGTGTTGTCTTTCTTTTGTCGAGTGGGTAGTCATTTTTATCTGTCTATTGATTATCACATGTTTCATCCAGTTTCATGATGTGCTAGTGTGTTGAGTCATTGTTGTCTGTTGCATGATCTGTGTGTGTTGTGTTCATTATCAAGTTGTGTTGTTTAACGGTTTCCGTTGTTTCCTTCCTTCTTCAAACAAAAAGAAAAGATTGAAATTTCTTGTGTCTCTTATAGTCGTAACGATGGGGTCGTTACATATGGTATCAGAGGCAGTTCGACCCACAACTTTGGATCACTACAGCTCCCGTTGATTTGATATTTGATTATAATGTTTCTAAATAAGTTGACTTGTATTTGTGTAGGTAATCATGGTTAGAGGACACTGCAGAGGAAAATGATGAGGTTCTATGGGAGGAGGTATGATGCCTCTAGTAGCATCCACGCCTCAGGGGTCTAAACCCTAGGAAGATGAACAAGTTGTTGGGTAGGAACAGATAGTTGTGCATGATGTGGTTGGGCTCATGAGGTCCTTTCAATGGATGCTTGAGGCACTGATCAGTCGTTTGGAAAGAGATTAGGGGAGGGCGTCGACACCCCCTGAGGGTCCATTGTGCGCTCCAGTCGGTACTGGTAGTATTAACCGTGAACTCAAGAAGGTCAAATTTATCGAGTTCTTTGGTGTTGTTCTATGATGGAAGACGCTCCTGCCAAAATTGAACATGGTCGTCGAAGATGTGTCATGGGAATTGTTCGAGGAACGGTTCCAAGAGTGGTATATGTCATAGGAATTCATTGAGAACCATCTCAACGAGTTCAACTCCTTTAGACAGGATGGTCATACAGTGTCAAAGTATGAGGCCCATTTTATAGAGCTACTTCAGTATGATCTGCACTTGAATACCGAGAAAATTAAGGTCAACACGTTTGTGTTTGGCCTTAATGTCATCATTCGTGCAAAGGTTAGGATTATGATGCCTCAAAACTTGAAATATGTCATTCATAAGGCCCTCATAGCAGATGAGGATCTTATCAGTGGGGTTTAGAGTAGGACTCTGACGAGACCATCAAGGCATGTGTCATCTAGTGCGCAACAACATCAAACACCAACTAAGCACACGCAAGGATATCATGGCTTCCATAGATGATCCACTTACAATACACCTCGATGACCAACACCTCAGTAGTGCACTCCTTAGTAAGGGCCACAACACTAACATCAACATAAATCGCAACAACAATAGTTTAGGATTGTTCAACAGAACAGACTAGGGTTCTAGGATGATGGGTCATCAGCTTCTACTTCAGGTACCAGGAGTACTCGACCGAAGAAAGGGTGTTGGACATGTGGGGAGCCATATTACCAACGTGACTTCCAAGTGGAGAGGACTAGAGCATCTAGATCAGCCAGCCCACTACCCTGGGAGATTTTGGCAAGGCCCATCAGATTCATGCAGGGGTGAATAACTGTCAGGCAGAGCACTAGTCAACTGTTCTCGAGATGTTAGGTACCGTCGTTGACCAGATCCTTAGTATTTTGATAGATCCAAGTGCTACAAAGAGTTTCATTTATGGGGCAGTGCTAAAGAGAATTAAGTTAAAGGCAGTCAAACAAGATGAGTTTAGCTTTGTAGAAATGGCTTCGAGAGCCAAAGAGAAGGTTGGTGGGAAGGTTACAGGTTGTAACCTTAACCTGGGAGAGTTTGTCACTAGGGAAAGCATGTTCATCATGATATTAGGATCTTATGATCTCATGATCGGCATGGACTGGTTGGAATCGCATGAGGTGATACTCATCTATAAGATGCAACAGTTGATCTTGGTCGATGATGAGGGACAGTGACGTGCGATTGTAGGTCGAAAATAGGGAGTATCCCTTAGGTTCATCTCTTCCTTGCAACTATGGAATAGCATGTGCAAAGGATGCAAGCTTTATTTGATCTTTTCTTTAAATGAGAATAGAGTAGCAGAAGTTCTAGAAAACCTTCTGGTGGTGAGAGAGTTTGCGGACGTCTTCTCTGAGGAGTTACCTGGGATGTCGCTAAAGAGGGAATTGGAGTTTTTCATAGACCTAAAGCATGTGACTGAATCAATAGGAAGAATGCCTTATCGGATGTTGACCTCGAAGTCACAGGAGTTTAAAATTCAACTAAAGGAGTTGTTGGACCGAGGACTTATACGTCCAACTGTGTCACTATGGGGTGCACCTGTTATATTCATATGGAAGAAGGATGGGTTGTGGATACTTTGCATTGACTACCATCAATTGAACAAGGCAACGATCAAGAATCAATACCCGTTGCCAAGGATTGATGATCTGTTCAATCACATGAAAGGTGCAACGGTGTTTTCAAAGATTGACTTGATATCAAGGTATCACCAATTACGAGTCAAGGAGGATGACGTCCCTAAGACCACCTTTAAGACAAGGTTTGGAAATTATGAGTTTATTGTTTTACCATTTGGACTGATGAACGCCCCATGGGTATTTATGAGTTTGATGAATGGGGTGTTCTGCGAGTACTTGGACAAGTTCATCCAAGTATTCACTGACGATATTTTGATTTACTCTCAAACAATGGAGGAACATGATGAACACTTGCTCTTGGTACTATGGTGTCTGCGAGATAAAAAATTGTATGGGAAATTGTCTAAATGCTCGTTTTATCAATCAAAGATTCACTACTTAGGGCACGTCATATCCAATGAAGGTATCGTTGTGGATGCTGCAAAGGTCGGGGCTATTATGGAATGCCCTATGCCGATGAATGTACCCAAAGTGTGTAGCTTCATGGGTTTAGTGAGACATTAACGACGGTTCGTCGAGGGTTTTTCGAAGATAGCAAATCCGATCATGTAATTGTAGAAGAAGAAAAAGAAGTTTGTTTAGACCGAGAAATGTGTGGAATCATTTTGGAGGCTCAAGGAGTTGTTGACAACATCACCGATACTAAAGGTCCCAGAAATGGATGCAGACTTCTTGGTATACATTGATGCATTTTGTTAGTGACATTTCTTGTCCTAGGCACAAGAGTATTCAGGTCTGCAAGCTGCACGAGGAGAGCCCAAGCGCAGTGAACAAAAGAAGTCATTTCCGAACTTAAAATCAAGCGAGTGGGAAAAATTATAGTGTCAATGATATGGATCCATCCATATGAGCATATCAACGGGTGGCGGGAAATCACAGATAGAAAGGTGCACCGAAGATAGCACAATGGATGACACCCATATTGTATGCAGGGAAGAGTAACAGCCATCCATCCGAGGGACGTGTGGTGTGAGATCCAGTCTTGTCAGTTTTTCGGCAGTCGCGAGTTCAGGGGGTAAAGGTTTTATGTCATTGTATATTCTGAAACCCCGAACCCCGAAGCACTGATGGTGCCCAAATTTGGGCCCGCAGTATCAAGGGGCAGTCTCGACCATCCATCCATAGGAGACACCTGGCGGGCGATTAGGCTCCTCGTCATTTCACCCATCATGATTTCAAGAAGTAAGGATCAACCCCTTCCTATTTCGCGAACGTCGAAAGATCCATTGAGAGTAAATGCAAGTTCACAGCTCGTGGTCACCTGGGAAATAAAAGAGTTGTGAAAAGGGGCCCAAAGGCATTGGGTCCATTCACCGAAAGGTTCATTGCGTTCTCTGGGTGTCATTTGATCCGACCTCAAGCTTGGTTTTTTCTTGAAGTAAATGAAGGTAAGGAAGAGTGGTTGAAACCTCCCTTCATGCATTAAGTGAAAGATATGGAGGTTCTGACAGACAGTCTGCTCGATACGGTCCTGTACACTGATTTTCTCCAAAAGGTCATGGTCGGTCCTCATCTGACCAGAAAAAAGTCTGTGAGTTCCATGTTGGCCTTTAATGTTGCTTCTATCTCCCGTGTAGGAGCCATGTGCAGTTAAGGCGGGGTCTGACGAAAGTTACCCGTCCAAATTCGGCCGAGGGGACACCAAGTCTTGGGTGCATGATCGGCCAGAGTCTGCATGCGTAGAATGTCAAAGGACATGCAGACGCAATGTTTTTAATGCAACATCTTGTTTTTGTTGTTGTTGTTGTTTTGGAGTATATGTAGGCGTTTTCACCATTTTTGGAATTATCGATAGTTGAGCAAGGCTCCCGGTGGTAAACTTTAATGAAGCATTGTTTTCCTGGTTATGTCTGGACTCTTGAGACTTCTTGTCTGATGAATGTTAGTTTTTCTTTTGGGTCTTTGTCTACACTATATTAGAACGACTCAGAATTGGAAAATCCAGTCGAGTGGTAACTGTTATAGGATGATGTAGAGTTTGATCATTGTATCAGTTGCACTGTTTCTAATCGGTCTCTGTGATTTTCTTAGCATTGAACGACTTGGAATTGGAGAATCTAGTCAAGTCCCCCCTCATAGTTTCTTGAAGTTCTAAACTAGAGGATCTCTCATTCAGAGTTTTTCTTCTACAAATTACTAAGAGGCATGTTGCCTGAGGTACTTTGTCCACTCCCCTCACCAAGTCTTCAACCTGCTCATTTTCAAATCAACCCACTGATTGAAGTTAGATCAAGACCTCCTTTGTTCCTCGCATGTCGGACCCAGTCCCTAAGTTTGAGTGATATCTTCCCGAGTCTCTACCCATTCGATCACCCCATTAAACAAATTGTGACATAAAAAACTGATGGGCATCGGGCTCTACTCCTGTTGCAATCCAGAAGTGACTTCCATCGCCAACATTTCTGGCACCATTGCCGGGGATGAAATTGAATATTTTCTCTGGGCAGAACAACATTGAGCCTCTGATTCTGAAGGTGCATCAGACATCAAATCCCTTAAAGATTGCTACTATGCACCTAGCGACTCCACTGTGGCGACTCCAGGGTTTCCACAACACTGTTTCCATTGTGGCTACTGTTAGCACACCTGAAAGCTGACCCTAAGGAGCTTTATCGAGAAGCTTTCAACAACTATTTTCTTAGCCTAAGAAGCTTCCTAGGGTAACAACAACATTAGGATCTGGCCTTTGATGGTGAACAAGGACCAGACACATTCGAAGTTGTGCTTCTTTCACCTGGCGACTCCATGATTCGAGGATTGATTGGCGACTCCACTGGTTCGGATGGAGAAGATCTTGGCTCACAGGTTTACTCCTTTTGATTTTTCTGCTATTCCCAGTTTTCCTAATGTTGTCCCCTCTCCAAATGAATGGGGCAATTATTTGCCCAGATTTGGAAAATGTGAAGGGGACAACCCTACTCAACACCTCAGCGAATTTCATGAACTCATGCGTCAGTGGGAGATACATCATGAAGATGTATTACTGAAGATGTTCATGCTCTCGTTAGCAGGGGATGCACGTAAATGGTATCATTCTTTACCCCCTGCTAGCATTTCTTCACTTAGTGAATTCCATGCAGCCTTCACTACCTATTGTTAGGAGCTTTATCCCTTTCAGTTGATTTCTCATAGTTGTTGTGAGGGATACTACAACAAATGTATACAAGATAGAGCCATCTCTTATGTAGGCTATGAGGATGATCCTAATGAACTGGATCATAATGCAGTCATTTCTCCTCCCCATTCGTCTGTTTCGGGCGAAGTTATGGAGCTAGTAAAATCTATCACTGCCAGACTTGACAGGTGGGAAGCTGAGCGATGTACAAAGGATTTTCGTATCTCTGCAATGGATGACTATGAAGATCCTGAGGAGGAAGAAGATGCTTCGGGTGAAGTTATGGAACTGATATAATCTATCATTGCCAGACTTGACAGATGGGAATCTGAACAATGTGCTCAGGATTTCCCATCCTTTGAAGCAGAGGCCCTTAGCAGTTCTATTGAGGGTGATTATGAAAAAATCTTTCCCACGGTTCCTGTTTATGGTCATTATGAATCTGACCCGTGGGAGAGCCAAGAAGAAAAAATCCTCCCAGATATGATTATGACTGATGAAGGTTGTGATGATGGGGGTTGTAAGGATAGAAGACTGGGGGAAGAATATGCTCTAAGTGAACTGATAGAATAGGCGAAATCTCTCACTGCCCAACATGCAAGGTTGGAATATGAAGGCAACGGAGAGAATTTTCCAGTCTTCAAGGCAAATGATTTGAGTAGCTCTTTTGAAGAGATTATTGAATATTTCTGGGATGCATCAGCATCTGCCCCCGATGAGCTTGTTGTCTCGGATCAAAACGATGAAGAGGTAGTTGTGGAAGAGGATTGTTCTCTTTTCCTTCATAAGATTTCCCATGATGTGTTTACATTTGGGGTCGAAAGGGAGGAGCGGGGGATAGTTCCATTTTTGCAAATTGGAGAAGATCTTTTCCCCCTTGACTTTGATGATTATCTGGAAGAGGAGCAGGAGAACCCCACATCACCTTTTGCTTATCAGAGCAGCCAGACCACCTATGACAGTTACAAATCAGAGTCTGAGCTCGATATGCTGGATTTCCAATAGCATGTCGCAGAACCTTGTCCTCTGCTCACTAAGGAATATCATCACGAGGAAATCATCCATCTCTGTCTTTCAAGAGACACTGAGCAGTATGAGGAAGAGCATAATTTACCCGGGGAGGTTGTTTATGATGAATACAAATCCGACCCGGGGGAGAGCCAAGAAGAAGAGAAAAAGGAACCAGAGGAACAACTGAGCACATATTTCATTCCAGAGCCAGTCAGCGAGAAGCTACAGCCTGAGATCAGTGAGCCTATGTCAGTTGTCCACTCACCTGTTCTTATCAAATATATTCAACCACATGTGAGCAACTCTACACCAGAGGAAGTTGTCTGTCACTAATTTTCTGAGATTCGCCACTCATTCTATGACCCTGTCGGTGAATACATGGAGTGGCATGTCCTTTATGCCTTGGAGCCACCCTATTCCATATCAACTTCACCCTGTGAGAAGAAGTTGAAGAGTGTAGATGTTCTGCTGTCACGGTTACACCATATGCTGGTGATCATCGACAGAAAGAAAGAGCTTCCCTTCAGAAAGTTGCTTGATTGGCTATGGTGGAAGTCTGCTTTCACATAGCCCCATGTAAAGTGTTTTATTAGTTTAGGATTGGATATAAATAAGCTCCTTTGAGCATTTATTTTTATTTTGTTGCTCTTATTTTTCGGCCTGTATTTTCAGCAGCGCGATGTTTTGAGCATGACTCCATAGCCCAACAGTAAGGCACTGAAGCTGTGGAATGAGTTCTTAGAGAATCACAGGGACGACTCTATCCCCCATGGAGCCTAATGTTAGAAAAAAAATTTGTCCTAGGCACAAGAGTATTCAGGTCTGGAAGTTGCACGAGGAGCGCCCAAGCGCAGCGAATAGAAGAAGTCCTTTTCAGACTTAAAATCAAGCGAGTGGGCAAAATTATAGTGTAAACGATCTGGATCCATCCATATAAGCATATCAACGAGTGGCGGGAAATCACAGATAGAAAGGTGCATCGAAGATAACGCAATGGATGGCGCCCATATTGTATGCAGGGAAGATTAACAACCGTCCATCCAAGGGACGCATGGTGTGAGATCCAGTCGCATTAGTTTTTTGCCAGTCGTGAGTTCAAGGGATGAATATTTTATGTCATTGTATATTCTGAAACCCCAAACCCCGAAGCGCCGATGGTGCCCAAATTCGGGCCCGCATTATCAAGGGGCAGTCTCGACTGTCCATCCATAGGAGACACCTGGCACACGATTAGGCTCCTCGCCATTTCACCCATTGTGATTTCAAGAAGTAAGGATCAACCGCTTCCTATTTCGCGAACATTGAAAGTGTTAATGTTTTATGCTGATATTATAGTTCTTTGCATTTCATAAAGATAAGAGCATAATAACCACAAGATCACTAAGAAATACACATCCACAAGTACACAACATTTAT
>JZKD02S0797030.1:235357-246448 GCA_000966675.3 Picea glauca
AATGGGGATTAACCTAACAATAAGAATAATAATAATGACATGATTAATCCACAATGGGGATTTAATCCAATAACAAAATAATAAGAATGCTCTTCGCAGTTACATTATTTCAACAGAAAGCTCCTTTGAGAGTAAATGCAAGGTCACAACACATGGTCACCTGGGAAATAAAAGAGTTGCACAAAGGGGGCCAAAGGCATCGTGTCCATTCGCCGAAAGGTTCATCACGTTCTCTGGGTATCATTTGATCTGACCTCAAGCCTGGTTTTCGCTTGAAGTAAATGAAGGTAA
Organism: Picea glauca; assembly: GCA_000966675.3. Taxonomy (NCBI): domain Eukaryota; kingdom Viridiplantae; phylum Streptophyta; class Pinopsida; order Pinales; family Pinaceae; genus Picea; species Picea glauca. Next base: position 235,649 of record JZKD02S0797030.1, read on the forward strand.
GGAAGAGTGGTTGAAACCTCTCTTCATGCATTAAGTGCAAGATATGGAGGTTCTGACAGACAGTTTGCCCGATACGGTCCTGTACACTGATTTTCTCCAAAAGGTCATGGCCGGTCCTCATCTGACCAGAAAAAAGTCTACACGTGCCATGTTGGCCTTTAATGTTGCCGCTATCTCCCGTGCAAGATCCATGCGCAGTTAAGGCGGTGTCTGACGAAAGTTACTCGTCCAAATTTGGCCGAGGGGACACCAAGTCTTGGGTGCACGATCGACCAGATTCTGCATGCGCAGACTGTTAGAAGACATGCAGACGCAATGTTTTTAATGCAGCGTCTTGTTTTTGCTACTGTTGTTGTTTTGGAGTATATATAGGCATTTTCTCCATTTTGGGAATTATCGATGGTTGAGCAAGGCTCCCGATGGTAAAATTTAATGAAGCATTGTTTTCCTGGTTATGTCTAGACTCTTGAGACTTCTTGTTTGATAAATGTTAGTTTTTCTTTCGTGTCTTTGTCTACACTGTATTAGAATGGCTCGGAATTGGAGAATCCAGTCGAGCGGTAACTGTTATAGGATGATGTAGAGTTTGATCACTTTATCAGTTGCATTGTTTCTAATCAGTCTCTGTGATTTTCTTAGTGCTGAATGACTTGGAATTTGAGAATCCAGTCAAGTCTCCCCTCGCAGTTTCTTGAAGCTCTGAACCAGAGGATCTCGCATTCAGAGTTTTTCTTCTACAAATTAATGAAAGGCCTGTTGCCTGAGGTAGTTTGTCCACTCCCCTCACCAAGTCTTCAACCTGCTCATTTTCAAATCAACCCACTGAGTGAAGTTAGATCAAGACCTCCTTTGTTCCTCGCATGCCGGACCCAGTCCCTGAGTTTGAGTGATATATTCCCGAGTCTCTACCCATCACCCCATTAAACAAATTGTGACATAAAAAACTGATGGGTCTCGGGCTCTACTCCTACTGCAATCCAGGAGTGACTTTCGTCGCCAACACATCCAAGGAAGGCTTAGGTGTAGTCTTCATGCAAGACAGTTGAGTGATTGCTTACATATCAGGAAAGTTGAGAAGGCATGCGGAGAACTATGCAACGCATGATTTGGAGTTGTTAACCATTGTATAAGCCTTGAGAGTTGGGAGGCACTACCTTATTGGATGGAAATTTGAACTAATAATGGACCACTTTGGACTACAACACATATTTACACAAAGAGACTTGTACGTGCGACAACGATGTTGGTCAGAATTTCTCGGCAAGTACGATTTTGAGATTACTTACATAAAAGGTACAATGAATAAAGTGGTAGATGCATTGAGTCAGAGACCAAACACATTTCAAGTGATGCTTCTTCAGACGAATCTATGTGAAAAGATTATAACTTTACATCATGATGATGACTGGTACAAGGAGGCCAAGGATTTTATCGGACAAAACACAATGATGGTACCAAGATTTGAAGGATTTACGTTTGATGACGATGGATTATTGAGATTTAAAAAATTTAATTTACGTACCGCCCAACGACGAGTTGAGGATCTTGATCCTAAATGAGGGTCAGAGATCCATGTACATGGATCATCCTGGAGTCATGAAGATGAGGGTAGACCTTAAACCCTTATTCTTCTCAAAAGGTATGAAGGAATACATAGTCAACTATGTGGCAAGATGTCTAGAATGTCAGCAGGTGATGGCTGAACATAGACATCTGACAGTATTGCTACATCCACACATGATTCCAGAATCGATGTGGGAGGTCATTTTGATGGATATCATTGTTGGATTGCAACTTACGACAAGGAGACATGACTCAATTGTTTTGGTAGTTGACACTTCGACGAAGAGTGGTCATTTATTCATGTGCGTATGACATATTAGGTACCTGACATAGCTAGAGTTTCCATCAGCGATATTGTGAAGTTGCATGGTGTACGTAAGAGGATTATATTCGATCGAGGATCAGTGTTTGTCGGATGATTTTGTACTATTTTCCAAGAGCCCTTGGGAACCAACTTAACTGTAGTACCACATATCACCCAGAGATATACGGGAAGACTGAAAGAAAAAACCAAATCTTGGAGGATATGTTGCGTATGTATGTTAAGAACCAACAAAATCATTGGGAAGATTTCTTTCCACTGGTAGATTTTGTGTACAACAACAGTTATCAAAGCACCATTAATATGGTGCCTTTCGAGTTTTTTTACGGGCGACCATGTCGGACGCCTTTGAGTTAGGATCGAATTGAGGATACAATCCTAGTGGGACCAAAAGCGATCCAATAAATGGAAGATCAAATGAAAACAATAAGACAAAGGATCAAGGAAGCATAGGATCGGTAGAAGAGTTATGTCGATGCGCATCGTGTCGACCATAGTTACGAAGTTGGAGATCGAGTATTCTTAAAGGTGAAGCCGCATAAGAGTTCGATCAAGTTTGGAAAGGGTGATAAACTCTCTCCTAGGTTCATGGTACCTTTCAAGATTGTGGAAAAGAAGGGCCCCATGGCCTATCAACTAGTCTCGCCTGATTCTTTGAGGCGTATGCATGATGTTTTTCATGTATCTGTTTTGAGACATTATATTAGTGATCCTACACATATTATTGACATGAGTTCCTTGCAGGTATCTGATGGGGGTGCGCTCACGGTGGAGACAATCCGCATTTTGGACCATCACATTCGACGATGACAACATCGAACAATAGATCAGGTCAAGCTCTAGTGGGACAAATATAGTCCGCAATCGATGACCTGGGAGGATGCATATGATATGCGCCAACAATTTCCATTTTTGTTTGATAGATAGACTTATGATATTGTAATACAATTTATTTTGGCACTAATATACTATGAAACTTCAGGACAAAGTTTAAACTAAGAGGGGGTGTATGTAACATCCTACTCTTATGTGCACTGAGTGAACTTATTCTTTGAGGAAACTTGCGTGAAAGTGATCCGAGTTATTGTACTATTATTCGTTTTGATAATGATTATGAGATATTATGGATATGATGATATGTTATTTTGTTGTATTTACATAGACAAGTGCTATTGACTTGGTTTTCCTGAGTGTGTAGGACTTTGGACATTGACGATGCAAAGGCATTGATGAAACCCCTTGGACTCTCGATCGAGTTAGGGAGTGGACTGTTAGGTTTGAATGTTGTTGAAGTGAGACATGTACATATGATTAGATGTTATGATGATTCATTATTATTGTTGACATGATTCGTTGATGGATGCATGCTAACGATAACTTTTTGATAAACTCTCATATCTGGAGTAGAGGAGTCATGCATGACAACCAGATATTTTGAGGGAAAGGTGTTGCAGCATCCCTGCCACAGCCTACTAGCACTTATGTCGTGGCTCAAACAGTAGGTTAACGATTACTTAGTTTGAGAAGACGCACGATGTAATGAAGGCAGACTATGACAGTCGTTCATGATGGTTCTAGGAGGTGCACAATAAGGCAAGAGACTTATTCCTTAGAGGCCCTTAGTCTCCAACAATATCACCTGGTGGAATATTGACTCCAGGGGTTTGACATCTACCAAATTTAGTCAAGAGGCGAGTTGCACGCTTGGAGCACGTAGTGCATCCCGAAGAGAATGTTGCGCAAGGAAAATGGAAAGAGGAGAGTGACACCCTTGGAGCACGTAGTGTGTCTTCAAGGGCATGTTGCGAAAGGAAAATGAAAGAGGCGACTGGCAGCCTTGGAGAACCTAGTGCATCCTGAATGGCATGTCGCAATTTTAACTGGAAAAAGAATAAATTGTCATCCTTAAAATGAAGGATGTCATAGGTAAGTTTTAAAAAAACAAATTTTCCTGATAAAAATGTAGTCGAGCCCAGTGAAATTAAAACCTAGGACTAAGTAGAACTTGTGGTAAAAAAAAAAAATAATAAATAAACATGTAACAAGAAGGGGGGTAAGAAATTCAACTTATTTATTAAAGTCAAAATTTTAATCGAGGATTAATTTTTAAAAAAGGGGGGTAATGATTGTTCTATCTACACTTGCTAATTTAATTTTAATTAAAACGGAAAAAGGGTAAAATGGTTGTTTTATATACACTTGCTAATTTAATTTAATTAAAATGGAAAAGTGTAAAAGGGTTGTTTTATCTACGCTTGCTAAATTCATTTTTTAGTTAAAAAGGAAAAAGGGGGAAACTTAAAAGAAATAGGAAACTCGAAGGAAAAGGGAAACTTAAATAAAAGGGAAAACATAAGGAAAAATATGAACGTCTAACTTAGTAAGGAATCTTGCCTTTAGAAATTTCTAATTATGAACTCAACTAGGAATTAAGTAAGGCGTAAGTCATTTAAGAAGTGTAAGGGAATTCTGGGACACCGAGGAGCGTTTTTAGGAATGCTTTAGGTGGGTGAGGGAAATAGGAATATTTAATTAATTAATAAAATTGTTTTTCAGGTGCAACTAAAGGATCGGACGACATGTGTATGTGCGAGGTTTTTCGAAATCAATTAAATGAAAAAGGAATTTAATGAGAATTTGGAAAACTAATTACTTGAAAAATCTATAAAAAGGATGGAGGAGGAGGAGCATGGATATGATATTTTTGTGTAACGTTACGGTACTAAAATTTTTTTCTTGACTGAACTTTTTCTTGTGGGAGTTGGGATATCCAGCTCGGGTAATGACTGGTAGCTTGACCTTGCGAGGTGAGTTGGGTGATAGCATTATCTGGTATTGTGTGCATGGACCCTTTGCAACTTGAGGGGCTTGGGGGGAAGGAGAGTAGCCCTATCGTTGGTTAGGAGGTACCGGTGAGGTTACATTGGTTGGAAAGCCGGATATGGATGGAGCGCACACGAGACAACAACATTAGAGAATTCACATTTGGGTAAGGTACGCTTGTTAAGGTTTTTAATTGCAATGAAATTTAATTTACACAAGTTATTTTACTGTTCTCAGTTGAAGATTTCATTTCCATGAGCTTTATTACAACTTCTTTCCTACGGTATTTGTAATCCCCTTGCTCGGTGTATTCTGAATTGATCTCCTGTGGCTAACCCAACCTCTCATTGCAATGACTTCTCTGCGTTTTTTTATTGGTTAATGCGAAGAAAAAATTAGTTTTTATCTACTTTCGCTTATCCCTTTAGTTATTATTCCATGCCTGAGCAGTCGACTAGGAGTCAAATCGATGATCATGACTCCGATGTTTAAAGACTTATAGATTCAAATTTCTTTCTTTCTTTTGCATGTATAATAAGTGAAGGATAAATTTCTTGTAGTTATCGAACCCTTACTTATATTTTTGTTTTTCTCCTATGATTAACCCCTGATATGCGCCTTCTTGTGAATGAGTATCTCCACGTCTTGATTGATTAAAACTTTGATTTTCTCTACGTTTTTAATTCCTTAAAATTGGGTAAATATCTGTGTTTTGGATTGATAAAATCTACGTTTGTGAATGATAACCTCTGAGTTTTGAAGGCCTAATCTCTGCATTTTTGGATTGATAAAACTATGCATGTTTGAATAGTAAACCCCAACATTATGGAATGGTAGATCTCTACATCTTTTTAATGATAATTCCCCATGTTTTAAATGGAAAATCTCTGTGTTTTTTTTTATGATGCACAACATTGAGGAATGGTAATTCTCTACATTTTTGTTTTTGTTTATTCCAACGTTTGAGATGCTAAAACTCTGCATTTTTTATTGTTAGATCACAACATTCACACCCCATTTCTCTTGGATTTTCACACAGCATGTACCCCACAAATTTCTAATCCATTTAACCATATCTAATAGACAATGATTTATTTTCTTTGTTGTTGTGTATGACACCGATTTTATATAGATATTGTTTAGTTATGATAGCGATTTTAAATATGATTGTGTTTTATTATGACTGCGTACATAACTGCGTTTTATGTATGGAATGATAGTGTGTTAATATGGAAAGACTGAGATTTTAAATTTATGATAGACAACACCTTTTAAGTATATGATATACATTGATTATAAAGATATGATAGACAACGATTTTAAATGTATGGTAGAAAACGTTTTTATCTCTTGTATTAAAAGATAGTGATTTTTATATATAATGTGTATGTGACAGATATTTAGTATTTAATGCGTGACATAGATATAATTATGGACAACGATTTATATATAATATGTGACAAGGATTTTAGTTAGCGATTTTATACACTTAAATATATACATTGAATGATAGTGAGTGTAAGACTGTGTGTGTATATGTTGCAATCGATGTTGTATATCATATATATTTTGGCAGTGATTTTGTCTCTACCATTTGTATATGCCATGCAATTTAATTGTATACCATGAAATTCGTTAATATCATGCAAATAAATAATTGTTTATACTATGTGATTTTCCCAGTCATTCCATGTGATTATCATTACACAACCAGTGTTCTACTTGGCTATTCACCTAGTGCTTACACAACCCTTCTCTAAGATTTGTTTAGACACAATAACATTCATTACTAGACTGTGTTTCCTTTTTCTGGGTAGCAAAATATATGGTTGATTCCTTATTATTTCCTTTAAATTGTTAATTTCTTTTTATGGACAATGATATCATATTTGTACATATCGATTATATTATTACACAATGATATCATATTGGTACATATCAATTTATATCACTACACAGTGATATCAATTTATATCATGTGATTTTTTTGTACATGTTATTCACACAGCGATACATAACAACGATATTATTATGATATTGATAATTTCATCCTTATTGTTATTTAGGCAACTACTTATTTACATTATTTATATGACAATGATGTTTCCAAAATACAGTAACTCATGTTAGAGAGAGATTACATATATGACAGTGATTATTTAGTCAGTGGCTATGCATGACAGTGATTACATATAAGGCATTGATTATATAGACAACCATTTATATGCAGGCGACGATTGTATGTAGACTACGTTTGACATAGATAGCAATTTGTTTTATAGATTATATAGATAGTGAATTCATTACAAATATTACTTAGATAGCAATTGTATTATATAGATCCTATATGCGTTCCATAGATAGCGATTTTATTATATTTGTTTCACTTTTAAAATACAACAATTATATTGTTTAAAGGACGACAATATATTTTCTTCAGTTTAAAGGATAAATTTCAGTTTAAAAAAAAACAAAATTCCTCTTTTGTTAGTTTTCCTTCCAAGCAAGAGACTCCATTCACTTAATAACATGGAGCTAATATTTTCATTGAAAATTGTATATGTTGCATTGATAAACATGAAAATTTAGGGATTGAAATTGATTAAGTTGGATTTGAATTATACATGCTTTAAATTGTATTCTACATCAAGGGTGTCATGTTTTATCAAGTCATATACAATTTCTCCACTTTTCTACTGTTGAAATTTGCTTGTGAGTTGTGATAATTAATTTACTATTAAAGGGATATTGTTTGGATGGTTTTGTAATATCCTCAAATTATTAAACATTTTGTTGAATAATTTCCAATTATGGAAATTCATACTTTATTTTATTAATAAATTTAATTGTTATTATTTAAATTATTGTGCAAGAGTTTGACTTGCGAACGATCCTCTTTTGATGGACAAATGTAAGAGAAAAAATATTTTAATTTAATAATTGCAGAAATAGATTGAACATCTAGGTTAAAAATAGTTGATTCTCACTCCATGAGTGGGGAAGATGTTGGAGTTAAGTGAGAGCTGAGTTGGATTTAACAAGTGTCATAAGTGGAGTTTTGTCACTAGCAGCCCCTAAAAATGAGGGATTTATGAAACTGCGAATTTCCAAGGAGGGAAATGAATTCCATGAAAAGTCCTAGGCACAAAGAGGATAAATACAACATATGTGGGAGAGAGGAAAATACTTACTATGTTGAGGAAAGAAGGTTTATTTCTTGTGTGATCACACATGTGTTAGGAAAATAGTTCCTAAATTGTACAAAGGTACATTGGCTAAGGAGTGGAGCTTCGTTTGCCCTTATGGAGTCATATTGAGGCTTGGGGTGATCAGGACAAGTAACATTGGATTTTATGCATCTATGGTTGGATGAAACTTGGTTGTTCCATTTATTTCAGGCCTATTGGCTCATATATGTATGATTTAAATTTCAGCCTTTACTTATAAATCTCTTTCTGATGGATTTTTCACCTTAATTTAGATATTGGTATGTCCTATATGAACCTCTTGAGTTGTGGAATTTTTCCTTCCAAGTAGTATAAAATTGCAAGTACAACTTCCAAAGTACAATATATTATGTAGTATCGTTGATAGTAATCAATCAAATATTTTATTCATTATGCGACCATAATATAACATAGAAGGAGATGAAAGATAAGATTTGAAAATAAATAATATTCAAATATTCAACATATAATAAGTATGGACAATATTACTGATATTTTGTGTTTTGAATAAGAGAAAAATGCTAGATAGTGGAAAATAGGTTATACATGGACATCGATATCTCTCTTCATATTTATTGTCAAAGAAATGAGATCCATATCTTTGTTTAAACATACCATACCCCTTGGAGTGGTAGATTGAGGATAGTTTAAGGTTTGTAATCTAGACATAAATGTAGAGGAATTGATAAATAAATAATTCAGTCTGGAACTCAAATACCTTCTATAGGGTTACAATCCAAATTCATAATATTGATTTTTCAACCTGCAAGGAATAAATAAAGATCTTAGTGTAGGTAAAACTTATTCTAGAAAATTTAAATAAGTGAATAGAACAAAGGAGATAGCAAGAACTTATCTCAAGATTTGTTGTGAATATAGATCCTGTACATTCCATCCCTGTAGGATGAACACAACTGAGAAATACTTTGAGAAACATTATTTATGTATATATGAAGTTAAAGAAGTAATTGCAATGTTTATTAAAAAAAAAAACATGCGTCGATTATGTACCTGTGTCGGCCCTGGTTACACTGAGCTAAACCTTGTTGGAACCATTGAAAGCAAGATATAGAAGGTTGTCTTACAATATCTGATGGGTTCCATCATAACACAAAAGGAACCCATCATTAAAAAATTTACCCGAGTAAATTACTAATAAATACAATAAACATGGGTAAATGTATTATGAACGAACCGAAATTGAGTAATATTTTTATGCTATCTAGTAAGCAAGCAATACTTAAGTTATCATCAAGTCGAATCCTATAATTTTAGGGAAAAAATGTATTATTAAATATAATTGAATACATGCAATGCCTTAGGAATGAAATCGAAAAATGTTACAGAATTTTGAATCCCCGTAAACAAGGAAAGTCGTTATGGAAGAACTACCAAAGATTCGGGTGACATTCAAATAAATATACACAAAACCCTTTTCCGCAGCATATGGAATAAATAAGAAACTTGATTCTGAACCTTAATCTTGAATTGCAAGTCGTTATAAATTAGGTATTCAAGTGAAAGAAAAGAATATATGATATAAAATCTTACAAACAACCTCAAGATCTCATTACCAACTACAGAAAAACATCACGAGGACTCGTAAAACTAGAGTAGAAATCTTTGAGGGTTTTTTCTATATCTACCTTGAACTGTAGTGGGAAAACTTTCATCACTAAAGAAAAAAGTATTGAAAAAATATATTTTATTTGTTAGAAATAAGAGTTGGGTGGGTGGTTGGGGTTTCCTTAATCTAGGATGTAGACCCTTTCCATATAGTGGCATGTCCTTGTAAAATGAATGGAATTTTGGGATTTACTAGTTAGATTGACCCTTCTTATTAAACAAAATTGGGCTAACTTTTAAACTTTGATATTCAACCTTTAATTGATGGAAAGGAGAGATAGTGTTACTTAACCCTTTTACTTATAGATATTATAGAGTTGCTACTCCCACCTTGTGGGAATGACTTCTAAATATTTAAAAAAAATTGCACCGGAACTTGCAATGCATACAGAGGAAACTGTAAACGAAAAGAAATGTAATGATCCCAAGCCATTATGCAAGGATCATCATAGTTTTGGTGTCGTTTTAAAACTTTTTATGGTTGTGGTATTTCGTCAAATAGTTTGTTGATCTATTTGTTTAGATTTGTTTATATGTGTGTATGCAACAAATAACAGAAAGAGATAACCATGGAACATGCCTCAACCATATGCAATAAGATAGACAAGCCAAAACATCTCAATTCTTCTTTATTCATAAAATAGAGAAACCTGCTACAATGAAGATGTCGATCTGGAATGCTCAACAGATGGCCACAAAGATAGACAATAGATAAGAGCTGCTACAAAATGCTCCCGCTAATACAAAAGATGCCTCCAAAGGCTGAATGAGAAATGAAGATCAATACAAGCAGATCTGAATGCCAATCTCTCCAGCTGAAGAATGCCACGCTCCAATAGAAGGCTGAAACCCTCAATAACTCGGCCTTGCTGCCAAAAGTGTCCAATCTCCCTAATAAATATGCCAATTGATAGATTGGGTGATGGTAAGAACAACCCAAGTGAACGAATCTCCAAGATCCCTCTCAATCTTTATAGATCTGAAATCCCTCTCAAAAGTGTCAAATCACCCTAATAAATATCCCAACTGGTAGATCGGGTGATGGTAAGAACAACCCAGGTGATCGAATCTCCAAGATCCCTCTCAATCTCCATAGATCTGAAATCCCCCACTGAATGGTGTGTCCCACTAGATGACTGAAACCCTAGATAATTTGGCCCTGCTGAAGGAGGCCTCCAAATGCTCTGAAACTCTCCAGAAATATAGATCAGGACACTGCAAGTCACTAGGTAAAGTCTC
>JZKD02S0797065.1:0-14579 GCA_000966675.3 Picea glauca
AACTTAATAAAAAGGGAATATAAACTCGGGTTTAGTGATTAATTAATTACGTTTATATCCTTATCGTGATTTCGCGGGTCGGGGTTTAGACGGTGTAACTTTTAAAAAAGAAAACGTCGAGTGGCGAATTGCCGACAGAACTTTTACCATGGTTTAGCTTTTACTTTTAACCTTGACACGGGTTACTAAAATAAGGACCTCGTGTTGTTGGCTATCGGGGCGACGAAAATAAATTTTTGGATTTGGAAAATGCCGAGGTGCGAAAACCCGATGACGTTTAATCATGGTTTAGGGAAAAATTTACTCTCGTTACTGCCTTGGGTGAAAAATTAAAGCAATTTCACCGTTTCGTAGCTCGGGACGTGTGAACTACATGACTTATGGTATCCAACCTACGAGATCCCGAGGTAGAAAAAGAGGAAACATTTTTATGAAAGGTTGGACTCGTCTCGAGAGTACAATAATCATCGCTGCTCACGTGATAAAGCTTCAGAGATCTTGAAACCATAGAGGGAAAATACGAAAACCATCTTTTGATTTCGAGCATTAAGAATGAAATTTGTGATGGGCTAGAAAAACAAAGGTGGCTCCAACAGTGGGTTCAATGGTTACCCCTAGCTAAATGGTGGTTTTTTCTCAAGGGGCCAAAATTTTGACTTTGGTTTGTTTTTGAGTCACAAGGTTTATAGGTAATAAGTTTTGAGTGTTAGGATGGTGGTCATTAACTTAGGTTTCATTTAAAAATAAATGAAGTTTGTTCAACCTTGGTAAAAGTCTTAAGGTCATTTCATTAGACATCATGACAAAGGAAATCAAAACCCCCATGAGTCACACCATTGGTTTTTACATCATTACCTTGCCATGTCATAGCTCTAAGATTGTACACAAAGTCTCCTTTGTCACCTTCTATCAGTTTAGTTGTCAAATCAAATTTGATCTATGCATTTCCAATACACTAGGAGAGTTCGTAGCGTACACAAAGTACTCCAATGCATTCATTTACCATCATTACATTTATGGATCATGTTAAAAGGATTTTATAGTTTTCAGAGCCTATTTTTTAACCAATTTTTAGGGATCATGTCATCATATTTCCTCATAGTCTCCTCGAAGTATGCAATTCTTGTTTGAAACAGGAACTGCAAACTAGCGCTACAGACTGGTTGAAGAGGAGCATTGGAGGTTGGACAACTTGCAGACACCCCTGTGAAAATTCAAAGATATAAGCATCAAAACTAGGACCACTAGGTACTCCATGAGAGTTTTCATCCTGTTTGAGGGTTGAGAAAGGGGTTTTGGCTGGCTTTCCTATTGGCGTTGCGAACTATTCCATTCATTTTGCTAACATATTTCAAAATCGTTTCCATTATGCTCTAAACCTTGCTCATTAAACCAGATCACCTCTAGAATTCAACCATATTTCCCATAGTTCATATTTCACCTACTTCACTAATTTTTCCCAGCGTTGTGAACCCTCTGTTCCAGGTGCTGTGAACTGTATGCTGCGGACATGGCGTTGTGAACCCTTTGTTCTAACGTTATTAAAACCCCATTTTCTGCATCTTTATAAGCTCAACTTTTGAAGGATAAGTCTGTACCACTCCTAAGATTCAAGTATGTGTTCGATGAGTTGTTGATCTAGTTTTAAATATTGCGTGCATTATCATGCCGATCAATTGATATTTGAATTAATGATAACACCATGTTTAAGCTGAGAATTTTCTTTCACTTCCTTTATTTCAACTCCCAGTTTCCATTCATCACTGTTTCTGATTGAAGGAGTTTCTTCTCTTTACCTCTTGTGTATGGAATAAATTTCATGAAACACTGCTTAATGACAGCTTATCGAAAACAATTTTTTCATCAAATACCTTAATCTCTTGTTTTCCTTCTTTTCACACATATAGCTACCATTAGAAACTCACAGAAAATACATTCTTCAACACCAATTATGGACAATCAACATCACATGAAGAATCATAAGGGAGGTGAAATTGTAACGAAAGATCCCTATGACATGAAACTGCTTGATTCTGAACCTTGGATCAGAGAATCCTTTCAGAGATTAGGTTACATCAATTTTTGTCAAAATATGCAGAGGGGGCACCAAGAGGTAGCCAGAGAATTTGCACTCAACTTCAATGGGACCAAAACCATAGTGGGGATGTTATAATTTGAAGTTTCATAACTTTCCATATCTATTGCAATAGAGATACCCAACACTGGAGAAAAGTGGTTCAAGGAAATGTCATTAAATGCTTCCTTTTCCAAGGAATTCCTCAAGCCAGAGTGTCAGGGAGACAATTTTTCCAAAGGGGTACCTAGAAGCCACATGCTTCAAGGTTTTGATAAGATGTTGAAGGTTATTCAAAGGTATTTTACATGTGAGGGAAGATTTAACATGGTATATCAATATCATATCAGGCTGCTATTACACTTCACATGGAAAGAAGCAACGAATCTCCCTTTTTACCTCTTTAGAAGCATTGGTAAGATGGATTATAGAGTTCAAGCCAAATCTAAGAAAGTAGACACAAGTGTCTTTCAGTCTGGCCTTTTTAAAATGTTGGTGATGGAAGAGTTGAGAAAGAAAAACACTGATTGGGAAACATTCCTCACTGCATCATAGTTTCAACTGAATGTTGCCCCCACTCCATAGTCTAAGATATAAATCCCTACTCCTTTGGAGAGGACTATGTGTTCATAAGCTATCAAGAGGAAAAGGGGTGCTATGAATGATAACGATGATAAAGCAACAAATGAAATGGAAGTAGGAGGGTCGTCACAACCTTCACAAGGGGGAGCTTCACCCTTGGCATATCCCATTCCTATAGAGGTTCCTTCAAGTAAATCCACAGGTCTGAGAGGAAGAAATATTGTGTTTCCTTCACCCATTACTGCAGACAAGGTTAAGCCCATGAAACATTTTACTAAAGCAACCAAGAATTTTTTTCCCGTGAAGGATGATGTAGCAGAAAATTTATCCCATAGGAAAGGTAAATCCAAATCTCTTGAGAAACCCATTGAAATTATTGATGTCACTACTCCTTAAGAGGAAAGAAATCCCACTTTCAAGAGGCTCAAAAGACAACTTAAAGAAGCAAGGGCTAAGGTTAATAAACTGAAGAGTGAATACTCTGGATATAGGAAGAAGATTAAGTGGATAATGGGCATGTACCATGAAACTATTGACAAAGCCATATTTTTATCCAAAATATTTCTGCCCCTCCACACGAAGCTCATAAATCTCTATAGACAAAATAGATCTCATCAGGATTAGATCAGAAAGTTAAATGAAGCACTGCAACCTTTTAAAGAAGAGTTGGCCAATATAAATTTGGATGTGATGGCTAAGGTTGCTACCAAGAGAAGCTCCAGAGTTAAAACATGAAAATGTTGAACCTCAATAACCAGTATCAGTTTTGGCCAAGTTTCCCGTGTATGCATTTTTACAACTTTTTGAGGATGGCTATGTTTTAAAACCATGATTAGCTATTTTGATGTTTTCGTCTAGTCATGTACGAAGATTATAAGTTGTTACAACATTTTTGGGAATTTGAGACAATTTTGGGATGATTTTAGTCTTTATCAAATCAAATGAGCCACTATAGGAAAGTTCGTAGCGCCTGGCACTGCAAATTGGATGATACAGACATGCGTTGCGAACTAGGGTTGCAAACTCATGTTTTGGAGTTTTTGGAGGGAGGAACAACCGCCAAGTTTCAATATGGATGAATTCCAATTGTATAAGGTTAATTTGCAAGTTGGGAGTCCACCTTACAGATGAAAATTCACTCAAAGGGACACTTCATCAACCATAAAGAAAATGTTGCAAACGTTTCCAACATTAGCCTAAAATTTAGCATTCTGTTTTGTTTTTGTTGTACACCTGTAGCCACGCCATATTTAGGCACATGGATCCTATGCTAGAGTTGTTATTCAAATTGTAAAGCTGTCAATGACAGTCTAGGCTATAAGATAAGCATTGTAAGACTGAACGAAGGTTCAAATGGTTTGAGAGAGCAATCGTATTTTTGATATTGTCTGTGTAGCAGAGAGTACCTCCTTTTGTATGTACCTGATATAAGACACTTTGGATAATAGAAATCAACCTTGTTCCTTATCATCTTGTTTCTATCTAATTCTAATTACATTCTACTGAATGAATCATTTCGCTGAATTGTATATTTGTTGCAATGGAGGATCTTTTGTGATATTGTTTATAATTATATCAGAGTTTTCTCTTTGATTATGAGAATTTCTTGTTTAAGAGTGTTTTCTACATATGTTGGTCAATGATACCTAATGTAGATGGTAGGAATATTACATTTTTATTATTAAGTCTTCCACCTTCCCACTTATTTCTTAAATCTTGTTCTAAGTTACTCAAATCCTTATTTGTTGGTGCATATTGTATGGAGTAAGTTGTGATTGACATTCTTTTTCTTATTTTTTCATCCATTTTCCACCTTATCATAAAAATTTGAATTTATATTCTGATGGGTACTGAGATTGCACTTACAATAGTCTAGGTGTGACCTCTAGTGATAATAGGTGGTACAACACATCTTACCATACAACTACTCACATGACGCCCTTTGAAGAAGTCTATGGCCCAAATCCCCCATCCTTTCTCTCCTATATTCCAGGGGTCTCAAAGGTTTAGGAGGTTGAAAAAAACATTATAGTCTATGATGATATTCTTTGTTCCCTCAAAGACAATTTGGTCATGGCTCAAAATCACATGAAGCAACAAGCAAATCAAGGTCATTCCGAACACCATTTTGTTGAAGGGGACCATGTGTTTCTTCGACTACAACCTTATAAGCAGACTTCACTCAAAGTTCAACACTATCAGAAAATTGTGCCCAAATTTTATGGTCCTTATATAGTGCTCAAGCATGTGAGATCGATGGCCTATCAGTTAGCTCTACCCAGTTAGTCAAAGTTCCATCCTGTTTTTCATGTTTCCTGCTTAAAGAAGGTGATTGGAACTAAGTGCCAAACTCAAACTAGTCTCTCTGAGTTGGATGAAAAAGGTTTCATATGGTTGCAACCACAAGTAGTCTTGGCCCAGAGAGAGATTCGTCTCCATCGATCCACCATCCATGAAGTGTTAGTCCAATGGAAAGATACACCTCCAGAAGATGCTACTTGGGAGACAACCACCATTCTACAACAATTCTCTCATCTAAGGCCTTGAGGACAAGGTTGTTCGTCAAAGGGGAGGGCATGTTAGGGACCCAAACTCCCCAACCCCTCATGTATGTAGAATAATATAGTTCCATGTAATAAAGGACAATGTTAATAAGGCCTAACAATAAGGAAGAATAGTTCAAATGTAAGAAGACTTAATAGAAGCTTCCGCTCTAGAAGGATCTTCCTCTAGATTGTTCTTTTGGATAGATAGAGTATAAATAGAAGTAGAGGGTATGAGAAATATTGTATTGGATATTATTGTAATAGAGTTCTTCTCTACTGGAGGTTTCCCCCTCGAAGAGGCAAGTGAACATTGCTATCAGTAATCAAAGTGCTCTTTCTGGTGTTATTATGGTATTATTCTTGTATTGTTTTGATTATATCATGGCTTATCTACCATCTCTAGCTAACATATTTATGTTTTGCATACTATTTTATATCTGGAATATTACATAGTACTAGACATATCTTTGAAAGAAACACCTGCACAATGGTGGGGAACACATAAGGAGAATATCAATAACTGGTTTCAATGTAAGAGGTTATTGTGCATTAGATTTGGTGTAGAGTAGGAGAACAAATATTTGGAGAAGTATGATGGGATTGGAAAACCCAGAGAATAGATCGATAGATGATTTGTTCAATGGAGATTAGTACCACTAGAGGAATGACAAAATCACTTTATTCACACATTATAAAGAATTCCAAGGAACTAGTACACATAGTTGGATCAACGCAGAGAAACTACCAACTGGGAAGAATTGCAACATAATTTTGTGATTACATTTACCTTTGAGAACGAGAGTCTAGAGATAGATACAACACTAAAGGTGATAAGAGACATGATATTTGAAGAACCTGAATTTGAAATAGTCCACAACATATCAGAATCATACTAGAAATATAGTTTGACACTTGCTGCATTGTTATCATGTCATAGAAGAAGAAGATCCAGTAGAAGGAAAACCATGCAATATCTAGATCCCAGAAGTTGAAGGAGAAAGAGAAGTAGAAGGACCATAATTAGAATCAAAATATTATGATGTACCTTCAAAGATAAAGAAGGTAAATATTGGAACAACAAAAAATACAAAGATGGCAAGTATTGGAGATTAATGGGACAACCAGACACTAGAGAGAATAATAGAGTTATTGCATGAGTATAGTGACTTATTTCTATCAACATTTTCATAAATCAAGGGGATAGTAGGAGAACTTGGAGAGATGAAGATCCCTTTGAAACCCGATTCTAGACCAATAAGACAAATACCCTACAGGTTTCATCCAGTATATAAGCAGAAAGTGAAGGCATAAATTGATAACATGTTATAGGCCAGTGTCATAGAACATGTGGAAAAATCATATTGGATTATACCTATGGTAGTGCATGAAAATAAGCAAGGGGGAATCCATATTTGTGTATATTTGAGAAAATTGAATGATGCTTGTTTGCATATGAATTGTTGGAGAATGTAGGAGGTCAAGAATCCTATTCATTTACACATGGGTTTTCAAGATATCATCAGATCAAGATAGAACCAAAAGATAGACACAAGACAACATTTTCTACAGAATGGGGATCATTCAATATACAATGATGCCATTTGGGTTGAAGAATGCACCTACAATTGTTTCAAGAGTTTTTGGAAGTTTACTTGGATGATTGGACAATCTTTAGTTTATTGAAGGATAATGTTGAAGTGTTAACATTTATGTTAGATAGTGTCAGCTCTCATTGAATATTAAGAAATGTATTTTCAGTCCACCTTTTGGAATTTTGTTAGGGAATGTAGTGTGTAAACATGGTATTCTGGTTGATCCCGCCAAAATTGTTGTCATAGTAAATTTAACACCACCTAAGTCAGTGTGCCAGTTAAAAAGTACACTTGGTCATATAGGATATTGCAAGAAATTTATAAGGGGATATGGACATATTACTAGGTCGATGGAGAAATTGATGAAGAAGGACATCAAGTATCAGTGGAATGATGAGTGCCAACAAAGTTTGGATATATGGAAGGAGAATATGGTGATAGTGTCAATTTTAGTGTTTCTAGATTGGTAAAAGGAATTTCATGTGCATGTGGATGCATATTCAATAACACTTGGAGCAGTATTGACACAACTAGGAGAAGGTGATATAGATCACCCTATAGAATTTGGAAGCAGGAAGCTGCCAGATTCATAACAAAACTACAACACAACTGAAAGAGAAGGTATAGCTATGGTATATGCATTACAGAAATCCAGACATTACTTGTTAGGCTAGAAATTTAATATATTTATATATCATTCTGCTCTTAGATACTTTGTCAACAAGCGAGTGTTGGGAGGAAGAATATGCAGATGGTTAATATTGTTTTAGGAGTTTGACTTTGAAGTTGTGGTGAAGCCTGAAAGATTGAATGTAGGGCTAGATCATCTATCAAGGATAACTAATGGAGAGGAACTAAGAAGTTTGGAGGACAACTTCACTATTGCAAAATTATTTTCAATATAGATTGTCGATAAGTGTTTTGATGACATTATTGAGTTTTTGAGTACAAGATTTTCCCCAAAGTAATTTAACACTGTGCAGAAGAAGAACTTGGTTGTTAGAGCTATAGATTACCAACTAATTGTAGGTCACTTGTACAAACTGGGTACAGACAAGATTTTGAGGAGATGTGTGATGGAGCTTGGCCATCCTATCATTTTGGTAGAATCACATGAAGGATTAGCGGGAGGACATTATGTAGGGAAGGATATTGCGCATAAGATATTGCACGTAATATTATGGTGTCCAACAGTTCACAAGGATGAAAAGGAGTACTATCATAATTGTGATGTCTGTTAGAGGGTTGGAAAGCTATCCAGGAGGGATGAGATTCCATTCAGACCTCAAGTTACTTTGCAAGTATTTGAAAAGTAGGATGTTGTTGGTCACTGTAATTGCTTATTTAATTAAACAATCAAGTGCTACATAAATTGTCAACCCAGGGAAGTCTGTTTATTTCAAAGGTACTCACACACTATATATGCTCAATCTCAAAAGCAACCTAGAGTTGTAGTAAAAACATATTAATCACACATTGCCTTGAACAATCTGAAGTTCTAACTTGAATTACAGGAAAGTAATCTACCTATTGCAGAGTTCAAAGTTTAAAGAAATAATTGTCCAAAGAATCCTGGATTACATTAAGAAATAACAACTTAAGAAAGAGATCTTTTCATGACACTGCAAAAGGAAAGACCAGCTATTTTGTAACAGAGAACATGGCCCTATTCCCCAAGCATGAATCTTCAACACCTGTTTCTGATCATCACACTTTTATGAACTCATTGCTAACTGAAATGATTGACACACATTGAAGGCTAACTATCTCTTAACAAAGAATAGGACCCTATTCCCCAAGCAGGAATCTTCAACACCTGTTTCTGATCATCACACTTTTATGAACTCATTGCTAACTGAAATGATTGACACACATTGAAGACTAACTATCTCTTAACAGAGAACATGACCCTATTCTTCAAGAATGAATCTTCAGCACCTGTCCCTGATTATCAAGCTTTCATAAATTCACCAAACATGATTGCTAACTAGGATGATTATCAGTTACCCAAGCATGAATCATATGAAAACAATGTAACAACTAGTAAAGCAGAGTTTCAGCAAGACAGAGTTTAGTAAAGTAGTGCTTCATCATAACAGAATTTAATCAAGGCATGAACAGAAATAAAACTAACACACTACAAAGCTAATGGGTGAATCTTGTGAAGAAGGCGGGCCCTCCCTTCTCACAAGATTCCCTTGAAACGAAAGGAACTAGAGAGAAATACTCAGAACAGTCTTTTATTCATCCGTCAACTGTATCATATTACAATCTGAAGTAAAACACGTCCTTCTTTGTAAAATCCTTTCTTAGCTAAAAAAATATGATCCTCTCTAATGATGATTTCCTCTTATTTAAAGAGGAGAAACCTCTCAATACAATTTGATCATCCCATTACATGTGTACATTTGAGTCCTATTCTTAGTTAGATCGACTCTCTATACTAGAATATGATATCCTAGTCTCCCGCAACAGAATGCTATTACAATAGTGAAAAGGTGCTGAGTGGTGTGTTGTTGTTTCAGCTGGAGTAACAA
The DNA here is from genome assembly GCA_000966675.3 of Picea glauca. NCBI lineage: Eukaryota > Viridiplantae > Streptophyta > Pinopsida > Pinales > Pinaceae > Picea > Picea glauca. The sequence continues at coordinate 9,332 of JZKD02S0797065.1, forward strand.
CTTCTTTATTTGTCTTCTCGTTACTGTTGTTGTATGCTGTTTAAGCATCACAAATCGCGGGCTGTTTCAACAACGAGATTTGCGTTCTGACTGTTTCAACACGTGGTCACGCGGCAACGATGGTTAATTTTGGCTCAAGTTGCGGCTGTTGTGGTCAATGTAACAAATTTGTGTTGTTGTTTCAGCATCGTAGACCACAGAGGGTGTAACAGCTTCTTTTGTGTGAGTTGTTGTTTCAGCATCGTAGACCATGAAGAGTGTAACAACTTCTTCTGTGTGAGTTGTTGTTTCAACATCGTAGTCCACAAACTGTTTCAGCCACAGGGTTTGCATGCTTTAACTGTTTCAGCAACTGGCCTCAATGCTAATCTGCAATTCGAACCGTTTCAACACTTATACATTTCTGATCAATGGTTAAGTACGAGAGTAATGTAAAATTATATGCAAAACAGATTAAACATATAGTAAAGAGAAGAGACATTGTATACCTTTAGAAAGATAGGGTAAGGTGATAATGTGAGTTTAAATGTGAGTGAAACACGGGTGTAAAGGTAGCAAAAAGTGTGAGTGAAAAGGTATATTGTATGGTCTTAACATCCCCCCCAACTTAAAATGTTGCGTGTCCTCAGGCAACTTCACTCTGAATCAGAATTTGAATATTGACTATGAACATGCAAGTTACTCAAGCAATAGTTGTGGAAGGTGATGTCTGTTGGAGATTTGAACCCTTGAACGCGTTGTAACCTTTGCCAAGTTGTTGTTTCGACCTTCTTGGGAAACTTATAATGGACTTGATATTTCTCTGCTAGCATCCAAAGGATAGGAAAATGAAACTGATACCCTATCTAGCTTTCAACACATTGTTGAACACACTTGATGTAGCTAGGTACCCTAGAGATTGCTATCTCAAGATTAGTGGGGCTAAAAGGATTGTGTTCCTGTCTTTTCTCAGTAGATTGTTGCGAAAACATGTTATTTGCCTGTAGGGAAGCAATCTCTGTGGATTTAATGAAATGTTTACACTCCTGAACCATTGATGTCTGTAATTGCTGAATGTGTTGAGTCATCCCTGGTTTCTTTAAAAACTGATAATATTCTGTAACAAAGGTGGCAGCATTTTGTGGTTCTGGCCTTATCCAGAGAAGGCGATTATCCTTGTTATGCTTGGCAGCTAGGAAGTCATCCTACCATATAATCTGATTGTTGAGGAAGCAGGTGAGTGCCCGAATCTGGATGTCACCGAAAAGAGGGTTAAGTCTAAGCTATCGGTTCTCAGGAATGGCCTCATTATGAAAATATGCCTCACAGAGGAGGTGCTGATCCATAACAGAGGCTTCTGAAAATGTTTTAACAAAATCTGCTGGATTTAACACTGCATGGGGTCTGCCTTCTTTGATTGATTTGATTTGAAACCATGTAAGTCATTCCATGAGGAACAGAGAGTAATTGCAGGATGGTTTCCTTGCAGCCAACAACTTTTGTGCCAAGTCAAATATCAGGAGCAATCTTCCTTTTAGCTCTTTATTCTGTTTCTTATAGGCACGAGATTCCTGGTGTGTTTTCTCCAAAGCTTCCCAGTTTGAATATATATGGTTTATCCATATTTTTCTGTGTTGCTGCAGGCTTTTGGCCTGTGCAACAACAAAATCTTTTTCCCATTTGTCTATTATTGCATGCTCATCCCATGCCTGAGTTTGTGTTTTAGCGTTGCAAGTAGTAGGCTGAGGTAGGGTCTGAGTGGCTTGTTCCACAAAGGTGTGGGTATTAATCTAGCTAGGAGGGACAGATTCATCAATAGACAATGTTTGTACAACTTTATTAACAAAAATAGGGGCTTCAGATTTGACAATTGTTGTAGTCCAGGGTTCAGTCTTAATTTTGGAAGGTCCTGCTGGTTCTTGTGTAACAGCAGGGTGTTTTTCTTTGACTGCAAAATTTGAAGGTGCAGGGGAAGCTCCTAGCATTGGAATTTGAATTACTTTGTAGCCTGCTTGATAATAAATATCTCCACATTGACTGCACATATATTCTCTACACGGATTCTTTGTTGTCGTTCCCTCTGACATGGTTGCTATGCGAGCTAGGGTGTACAATTTAAGTTCCTTCTCATATGCTTCCTTTGCCATGGCTAGCTCTTGCTTGTAGGCTTCCAGTTCAGACCTTAGGAACTCATTTTCTTGTAGGAAAGAGGCCATTGTTGGTTCTGGTTGAGGGGTGACTGGTTCTTGTGTAGCAGTCACAGTCGCACTAGCTGGTTCTTTTGGAGCAACTACAGGATCGACAACTGATTCTTGTGTTCCAGCTTCTTGATGTAAATAAATTGATGTTGTAGCACCTTGGGCCTCTGATTTCTGTGTCTCAATAACAATATCAACAAATGGTTCTTATGTTTCATCTATAGCTGGTTCTTGTGTGACAACTATAGCTGGTTCTTGTGTTTCAGCCACTGAATGAGTAGTTGGTTCTTGTGTTTCAGCTACCAAATGAGTATCTGGTTCTTGTGTTTCAGCTACTGGGTTTGAAACGGATGATGTCACAACATACTGGGCCTCTGGTTCTTGTGTTTCAGTGCCCGTGGGTGGAATAGGTAAAGATTCCAGAATTTGGGATGTTGGAGGTGTATGGGGTATTAGTCAGATGGGTTGGGGGTTTAAGGCAGTGGAGGTAGTGGCTGCCCTTGTTGAGGCCCTTGTTCATTTTCTTTGTAAAAAGGGCGGAAAGAAAGGAATTTGATTTCGTTTACATGGGGGTTTTTCCTCAATGATGGGATAGGGAGAATTGTCTGGTTCAGAATCATCGCTAAGAATATGAAGGGCAAGAGTGGATGACTCTCGTAAAATGTGGGGTGGGCTTGGTATGGTAGGGGGGTTAATTGGATTGATTGGGTCTATAGGTGGACTGTTAGGTATTTCCGGAGGGTCTGGAGGGTTTTGTGGTTGCTGTCCCTGAAGGTTTTCACGAATTTCAAAATCTTCTTGGGGATCTATGGGTGGGTTGTTTAGTGGAGGGTTTTGTTGGGAGAAACCCTTTTGGATAAGTAGTTGGACGAGACGGTGATGGGTGAGTGAAAGGGCGAGATCTTTAGCCTTTTTACAGTAGTGCGACATATTTTTAAGACATCCGAGTAGATAATAAGGAATGTTGACCAATCTAGCATGTCGTAAATGAGACAACATGACAAAATCGTGCTGGTAGACTACCTGGTATCAACCTTCACAGGTAAGGTAGTGCTTGACAAACTTTGCAACTTCCGGCCATGGAGGCAGAAACGAGCTGAGTTGGACACCCTGGCCTTTAGGCTCAATTTTTTCCCCTAGCAAGAGGAAATCCTGCTGGGCATTAAGAATGATATGTTTGTGGCTGAACATGCGAATGCCATTGGTAGGGAGACCCGAAACCTGTGCTATATCCTCTTCTGTAACTGAAATCCGAACCCCTTGAACAATGGAATGATCTTCCTAGATATTTTGAGCAAATTGGAGAACCTATTGTTGATCAAATCCTTGGAGCCTCTAAAAATAACCGAGCCATCCTGTCTACATAAAAATTTGATAGGCTTCTGGATATAGTTATAACAAGGCTGTCGTGGCGGGTTTGTAACGTATAAAAAAGCCTCCCATAGCTAACAACTCAGTAAAATACACTGTCAAAGATTCAAGTAACAACTTCAGTGCAGAGTGAGTTTTTTGGGTGGAGGCATGCAAATGGTGGTGAAACAAATGAAAGGATGGTAAAAAGGAATGACGGTGGTTGACTCGTGTGAAATGATGGTATAAAAGTTTGATATTTCCTCCCCCCCCTTCAAGTTTGGCTAATAATGATTTTACATGAGTGGTAATAATGAGTTGGAATCTTCTCATTAACTATAGCTTAATTGTATTTACGTATAAAATTTACATACCTCACCTTTACCTTTTGATTCATACTTCAAACAAAAGATAGTGTCTGTCCATAATAGTTCTGCAGTAGCCATGGAAGAGACTTTGATTTGTTAGAGGAATTGTATCAAGGATTTGTTTGAATGGAAAGACAAAATGTAGTATGAGAGCGCAAGGCTTATGAACAAAGAATGTTGAAATGTTGGTGTTTCAACAACAGAAAGAAGGGCGAAGCAATTGCTAAACGGTGTTGTTTCGTTAGTGGAAAAAAATGTGAAGAATTGCTTAACATTAGTGTTTCGACAATGGGAAAATGGTGAAAGGTTGCTGATAGTGGTGCTTCAACAATGGGAAAATGTGAAGAATTGTGGAACAATGATGTTTCGCCAATGGGAAAAGGGCGAAAGGTTGCTGACAGTGGTGTTTCGGCAATGGAAAAATGGTGAAAGGTTGCAGACAATGGTGTTTCAGCAATGGGGAAAATGTGAAAAATCGCTGAACAATGGTGTTTCAGTAATGGGAAAAGAAGGGCGATAAATTGTGGAATGGTGGTGTTTCGGCAGTGGGGAAAAGGCACAAAGTTGCTGAACAGTGGTGTTTCAGCAATGGAGAAAGTAAAAAAGTTGTTGAACAATGGTGTTTCAACAATGAAGAAAATGGCGAAAAGTTGTTGAACAGTGGTGTTTCAGCAATGGGAAAGCTTGCCTCTTCTTGAAGTAGGATTGTCCTTTCTTAGTAGGCCTGTGATTTGATCGGGAATCTGCAAAAATCGATTGTAACATGGTATTTCTTGACAGGGATTATTAGTAAACAAAATCTAATCTAATAGTAAAGAAATTAAATTAAAAAGAATTAATTGCAATGAGGGGTAGGAGCCCCCTCTAAAAAGAGGTAATGAGAGTCTGTCACACATGTGGCCTTAAAATCTTCTTTGGAAACAGGGTTCTGGTATAGACGGAGCCGATGACCATTTACAAGTAACGGTGTTTTAGAGTCATCAATTGTGAGGAGCCTTACTGTTCCATTGGGGAAAACAGTGTCTACTTCGTAGGGTCCAAGCCATCTTGTACATAGTTTCCCTTGAAATTCTTTGAATCGAGAGTCATACAGTAGGGCCCAGTTACCTTTTTGCAATTTCTTATGCTTGATAGTTTTGTCATGCCATTTTGATCTTTGCTGTTGAATCATAGTTGTCTGATGAATGGCATCTAGTATTTTTTCATCCAATTCATTAAGTTGCTGTAACCTGGTTGTTTGTGCATCGGTCAAATCAAGGTTGACAGCTAAAGCAATCCTTAAGGTTTTGATTTCAAATTCCACAGGAAAGACAACACTTTTTCCATAAACTAATTCATAGGGAGAGAATCCTG
>JZKD02S0797087.1:0-14579 GCA_000966675.3 Picea glauca
TGAAGACTTGGGATGAAAATATGATCTATATACAACACTCTTACAACATAGTAGTCCACACTTCTACTTGTAAGTCACATTTTGAAACTTGCTTTAGGTATTTTCCACCTTCACCCTTAGATGTTGTATATGGACAACAAGGAGGAGTGAGGGAGGACCCCACAAGAGATGCATTAAAAACATAAAAATTGTTGATAAGATCAGGAAGATCCATTTGTGAGTACAAGAGACATTGAAGAATTCACAGGAAAAATACAAGGCTAGACATGATGAGCATAGAACAAAGAAAACATTTAGAGTGGGAGACAGAGTATGGTTACAATTGAATAAGGGAAGACTATATGGTCATGATAAGAAGATTAAGACTTTGTGGTATGGTCCTTTGAGGTATCAGAAAAGATGGGAGATAATGTATATAGACTCAGTCTACCCCCATACATGTGCATTTACTCAATAGTGAATGTGCAGAATCTCAAACACTATGAGCCCTTCATGTTAGATCAGGAGGAGCAAGTCCTACTTTCCATAGAGAACTTAGCACTAGATGCTCAAGAAGAGTCAACAGAGGACACAGTTTTGCAAAAATGGTCCAGAACTACAAGACAAGGGCAACATGACCTTTGGTATATTAGGTTGAAAGGGCAACTTCCAGGAAAAACAAAGTGGTACTCCAGGGAGAAGGTAGAGGAAAAAATTTCTTACCTCGTTCAGTAAGGATATTGGGGACCAAAAACCTCCCTAAATGGGGAGGTATGATCCGGATTGGATTGTTATATTTTTTTTCATCTATCTCTATCCTTTCAGAGTGAAAATTTTGGAGGAATCAACCTGCAGAGCCATTTTAGTGGCAGGTCCTAGTTTGGAAAATTGGGGTTTGGAACTTTCTGGGAGCATTTTGAGGCATCAAACAAATTTTTTGGGGGTTAAACTTTCCCAACATTGATTGGACCCTGTGACGTTATCCTACACATTGATACATTTCCAACGGTGCAAAAATCGCGTCAATCGAAGCTCGTACGCAAAAGTTATCCCTTTCGCAAGTTTACCACCATGGTATGAGAGGATGATACTTCAACCCTTGTTACTCATGCATATAGGGCTAGCCATGTATGTAATTTCAAAAATATTTTAGAAGGTCAAAAACCCTATCACAATTGAGGGTTGAGGAATTCAAAAACCTACCCCTAGATGGCTATCGGGCTATGTTAAATACTGAGCCATTAGGAGGAGAAGGGGTTCCATTATTTTGCGTTGTATCTTGTTCCATAGATGAGAAAAACATATGAGAGTGGTATTTTGCAAGCATAACAGAGGAGGAGAGATTATGCAGTATCCATACAAGGCACAAGTCAAAGACAACTCCACGGAGAGTGTCTCTTTCTTTGTAATTGCATCATTTCTATACCAGAGAAAAGAGAGCAAAGTAGCCTCACCTTCTAGCTAGGTTTTTCTTCTGTATTGGGTTTGCTAGGTCATATCTTATTTCCATTTGTGGATGGTGTGAATGTATTTTATTGTTCTCTATGTTCCTTATTTTATCCATTTCATGCATAAGCATAGAATCAATAACTAAATATTCTAGAGATCTAAAGGAAAATCAATCTTAATAGTAAAGACTTTGGTATTTTATTAGATTTGTTGTGACGAACTGTTCTAGTGGAATATCCACGACAATATACAAATCAAATTACCTATTTAAAATTATAAAAATAATGAATTTTATTCACCCAACTCTCACATTTCCTTTTTACTCATAGGTGTTCCCTTGATATTTTCATGACTTCCTATTTTAGTGGTACACTTGGAATTACTTGTCTTAATTATTTAGTAGTTCACTTTAACTCCCTTCAACCCACTTTTATTTTCCCACTCTGAATCAATTTGAATTTTAATTCTTGTTCATATTCCCTCTCATTGGCTTAAGGGTGCACTAGTAATTAATTTTTGCTAATTAATAATTAACTTATTTTAATTTCATGCACATTCTCTTAATTATATTTATTCTTCATAGTGATTTTAATTAACTAGATCTTCCTTCATATTATGATATATTAGTTGATCTATATATTTTTTATTTATTTGCTTATGCTACCATCATTTTAAATCAATTTATCTTTTCTAAATATCATGTGTATTATATGATTGTTTTTTGATTAAATATAATGCATGTTAAAATAATTCCATGTTGATACTTTTCAATTTAACTTTCCATTTCTCTATCAAATTACTAATTCCTTAATGATACCATGGGTGATATGATTCACATGCCCTTCAAGTATCCAACTTTTCTTGGTGGGGAAATGGCGCAATAATGGAGACACTATGAACTCATATTTGTTGCAGGGAAAATTTTAAAGGTCCATACTTATCTTAAAGTGTGGCAACCTTGGAAAATACTACTAATTATTAAAATGCCAACCATAAAATATTTGGCGACATTTTTGTAAAAACATTCAAATTTCTAAGGATTCTATATAGTTTCTAGAAAATTTTGGAAATTTTTATTGTAAAACACTTTTATCCTAGAGAAATTGGGCAAATCATTTTAGAAAAAAATGGAAATTAGCAAATCCTTTAAAAATAAAAATAAAAACATGCAAAATTAGACCATGGGCGAAATTTAGCCCTTAAAATTTCCCCTGCCTTGTTTCCCTTTGTGAAAAGACTAATGGTCACTGAGGAATAAGGTTACTTATGATATCCTTGTATTTGATGATATAATTTCTTTCTCCCAATCAAAACCTACCTTACATTCAAATGATATACTTATGCAAATACATATGACTAACTAATCTCACTTGCATTATTGGAGTTACATGCACCTCACCTTGACACTAACTCAACATAGAGTAGGATGTCTTAATCCACACCCTATTTTGATATTTTAATCTAGATTTAGGTAGATGGATTTCAATTGAGTATCTAAATCTACGTTCTCCTAAATTGAATAAAATAAGACTTGATGTACCTTTCACTATCCTAATGAGAAGCTAGGATGATCTTATCATATTTGAACCAATGGAAGTAACAAATCATAGGATTAGCATCTACAAGAAATCCCTACATAATTTATTGTTGAAGATTCTTCTTACTTAGGGAAAAAGAGGATGGAACTAAACAAAAGATGTCCCTTGAAGCATTGAAGAGACTTCCTTTTGAAAAAAAATACATATGTCTAGCGCATGGCAATCTTAGAATTTCATTTAAAAACTCGTCGTATGGATGATGCCTAAAAAAATTCGACATACATTTTTTAAGGCTCTACTCTCTTTCATTTCCTTTTGGATAAGAAAAAACTCCCTAACACTTGAATGATGTCCTTTGAAGTGGTGGAATGTATCACTGGCTAATGAATGGAAAAACGAAATCAAAGATAAAAATATGAAGTAGTGGTTTTGGAAACATTGCATGCCATGTACACAGAGGAAACCTAGTTGGAAAAATATTTGAAAGAAATCTTATTAGATGCACATTATAGGAAATAATCCAATGGAGAAAGCATGCACACCCTCAAACCCAAGTATTATTGCAATATTAAGAGTTAATTATATTGTACTTGGTATGAGCACCTAATGGAAAAACTTAGTTCATGATAATTGGAAGTACTAGGGGGTAAGAAATAAAAAATCAAGACAATTATGAGACAACCAAGTGCATAATTGGTATAAATGAGTTACTTGTTTGTTCAGTTTCCCACAAAAATTCAATTTTCTTCTAGGGTTTATTTGAGCCTTGGTTTTTTTATGATCAATGTTTCCTTCTAAATTGAATGCAGTGTATAGTAGGTTTGTCATCATTCCTTTTTAGTATTTATTACTTATTATTCTTTTTATTCTCAATAGATATTGATGGTTTGAATCCTAAGAATCTATTCTCTGCTCAAACCTAATTTTATTGTTTCAAATTCTCTTTTTCCCTACTACATTTTTCATAAATATATCATAGGTATGATATTGCCTTTGGTTTTCCAATTTGAGTTTCCTAGTTGATCATCCTTTGATATTTTTTAAGAAAATGATAAATGTGGCCCAAGCATTGTTTTTCTTTATATTTGTGTAATTTTCACTTTCATAATCTTTTTGTGTCTAAGGCTTGTGATTTGTTTGTGACAACTGAGAGAGGCTAAGAAAAGCTTATGATCTATTTATTATAGAAGAAGAGACTTATAAATCAGAAAGGTTGATGAGATGGCCCAAGCATGTAGACTCAGTCGTAAGAATTAGACACCATCTTCTCTCAGTTTTTAAAGGTGCATTATGAGATTTATTTTCAGTAATTGCATTTTCTCTGAAGTTTCAACTTGCATGTTTTTCCTTTCCGATAATGTTTTAACCTTGAATGTATTTTTCAATGGATAACCAATTTATAGTCCCCATGATGGGTTAAGTGTAGGGTCTTGTGAAAAGCAGACACGCTTGCTAATCTTTGGAACCTTTCATTTTACTCTTCAGTCACATCTTAAAAAAAGAAACTATGAATACATGTCCCATGCTACTGAAAGAAGTTAAAACAATGGTGGAATTGGGTCTTCCCCAAATAAATGATCCCTAGAACATCTTCAAACTTTAGTTAAGTGGTGATTCAACCAAATTAAATATACCACCCATTCACATTAAAGGAGCACACCACGTGAAATGTTTTTAGTCACAAATCTAGGGTTAAATATGTTTCTAAGCAAATTCTTATTATTCAGACATGGCCAGTCCTTTCCTAAAACTAGGCATCATCCCCACCCGGTTGTAAATACCTACTTTTTCCCTCATACACCATTGTTGTAACATATATATTAATTTGGTAAAGGATATAGAAAGGAAATTCAATCATTTGTGGGGAAATTCCTATATCTCTATTGAGGCTATGGATGCTTGTTGGTAGTGGAGCAATGTCTATGTTGGGGTGAATCCACTAGGGATATGGACACTCACAAGCAGTGAAGAAACACAACATGAAAGTGAAAGAACTTGTCTCAAAATATTCAACCTCGTTTAAGTAAAACCATGTGGTTGTGAGTGTTACCTAAAACATCAAGTGAAGCTTCAAAGGAAATTAACCCCTTAGTTTCTATCTTCGGGAAAATATATTAAATCCTTGAAGTTGTATGATTGAGATACTTTGGGTTCATGTTATGAAGGAAGGAACTACATAATCCATTTTTTTGAATTCTAAGGTACATGATCCTTTTTGGAATTCTTTTCTTCTTGTTAAAAGATATGATTAAATAAGTAATGATTTACAGATTCATGGATTTACCTGGTGTGTCTCTATTTTTCAAGCTCTCAACAAGCCCCCAAAGTTTTGAGCAAAACTTGGTCCCCCTCCTTTCACTTCACTTGTCTAAATATGATTTCTTGTTTTTGGATTTAAATTGAATTTGGTTCTGCATTTCCCTGTTGCCTTATCCATTCCTTTGGATGGCTAAGTTAGATGAGTCTTCATGTTTTTCTTGCTTGATTATGTCTTGGTTTCTTTCCTTAAAATTTATTCCTTAATTGACTTTCTTTGTTTGAACTCTTTTGGAATTTTATTTTCAAATCAAGCATGAATGTCAATTAGAGCCCCTTCTTTACCTTTCCTTTCGAATTTATTTCCCCCTATTTTGATACCAGGCCCGACTCCAAAATTGGGCCCTTTTATTTTTTTCGTATTGGTATCCTTCCCTAATTTCTAAATTGAGACCAGTCTTCAAATTGGGCCTCCTCTCACTTTAATTTTTCGAATTCTTCCATGAACCCAAAATCAACTTGATTCCCAAATTGGGTCCTCATTATCGGCCATCAAACTCAAGTTTTTATTTTGATTTAAAGTTCAAAATTTTCAATATTCTTTCTTCAAGTCCAACATTCTTTCTAAGTTCGAATTTGAGTTTCTTTAACCTTTCAATCCAATATTTCCACTGATTTCCAAAACATGCCCAATTTTTAATTTGGGCCCCTTCTTTTTGTTTCTTTTCTTTTATGCTTCCTTACCCAATCTCCTCATCATGCCTAATGTTCAAATAGAACCCTCCTTTCACCTCTTCAAAACATTTTAATTTGTCTCATTTGTTCAAGCTCTTCGCTTTGTTATAATTTTATTTACTTTCTTTCAATCTTGATCAAATTTTTTCCCATTTTGTATTAGCATGATTCTTAAATTTGGCCCTCTCCCCACTTCTTCACCTTCAATTTTCAAATCAGACACAATTTGAAATTTGGGTCCCTTATTCCCTTCAATCCCTCCTTCATTTTGGAAATTGGTCCTAATATCCAAATTAGAGCCCTACTTATGATTGGGAACTCCCTCCAAATATTGTGTGGACAGTTCCCGATTTTGAAATTGGGTCCTCTCATCAGTCTTTGAACTCTTTGAGTTTTCCCCTTGTTTGAACTCTTCAAATTTTTTGATGTTGTTGGTATGTTATTTCACATGATTTTTAACTTAACTAAGACTTGTAAAAAGCCTTGAATCAACCTGATTTGAAAATGGCCACGATTGCCAAATCGGGACCCCCTTTCACTTATTCACTTTTCCTTAGCCTAATTTGGTGATCANCTTGTGATTTGTTTGTGACAACTGAGAGAGGCTAAGAAAAGCTTATGATCTATTTATTATAGAAGAAGAGACTTATAAATCAGAAAGGTTGATGAGATGGCCCAAGCATGTAGACTCAGTCGTAAGAATTAGACACCATCTTCTCTCAGTTTTTAAAGGTGCATTATGAGATTTATTTTCAGTAATTGCATTTTCTCTGAAGTTTCAACTTGCATGTTTTTCCTTTCCGATAATGTTTTAACCTTGAATGTATTTTTCAATGGATAACCAATTTATAGTCCCCATGATGGGTTAAGTGTAGGGTCTTGTGAAAAGCAGACACGCTTGCTAATCTTTGGAACCTTTCATTTTACTCTTCAGTCACATCTTAAAAAAAGAAACTATGAATACATGTCCCATGCTACTGAAAGAAGTTAAAACAATGGTGGAATTGGGTCTTCCCCAAATAAATGATCCCTAGAACATCTTCAAACTTTAGTTAAGTGGTGATTCAACCAAATTAAATATACCACCCATTCACATTAAAGGAGCACACCACGTGAAATGTTTTTAGTCACAAATCTAGGGTTAAATATGTTTCTAAGCAAATTCTTATTATTCAGACATGGCCAGTCCTTTCCTAAAACTAGGCATCATCCCCACCCGGTTGTAAATACCTACTTTTTCCCTCATACACCATTGTTGTAACATATATATTAATTTGGTAAAGGATATAGAAAGGAAATTCAATCATTTGTGGGGAAATTCCTATATCTCTATTGAGGCTATGGATGCTTGTTGGTAGTGGAGCAATGTCTATGTTGGGGTGAATCCACTAGGGATATGGACACTCACAAGCAGTGAAGAAACACAACATGAAAGTGAAAGAACTTGTCTCAAAATATTCAACCTCGTTTAAGTAAAACCATGTGGTTGTGAGTGTTACCTAAAACATCAAGTGAAGCTTCAAAGGAAATTAACCCCTTAGTTTCTATCTTCGGGAAAATATATTAAATCCTTGAAGTTGTATGATTGAGATACTTTGGGTTCATGTTATGAAGGAAGGAACTACATAATCCATTTTTTTGAATTCTAAGGTACATGATCCTTTTTGGAATTCTTTTCTTCTTGTTAAAAGATATGATTAAATAAGTAATGATTTACAAATTCATGGATTTACCTAATGTGTCTTTATTTTTCAAGCTTTCAACAAGCCCCCAAAGTTTTGAGCAAAACTTGGTCCCCCTCCTTTCACTTCACTTGTCTAAATATGATTTCTTATTTTTGGATTTAAATTGAATTTGGTTCTGCATTTCCCTATTGCCTTATCCATTCCTTTGGATGGCTAAGTTAGATGAGTCTTCATGTTTTTCTTGCTTGATTATGTCTTGGTTTCTTTCCTTAAAATTTATTCCTTAATTGACTTTCTTTATTTGAACTCTTTTGGACTTGTATTTTCAAATCAAGCTTGAATGTCAATTAGAGCCCCTTCTTTACCTTTCCTTTCGAATTTATTTCCCCCTATTTTGATACCAGGCCCAACTCCAAAATTGGGCCCTTTTATTTTTTTCGTATTGGTATCCTTCCCTAATTTCCAAATTGAGACCAGTCTTCAAATTGGGCCTCCTCTCACTTTAATTTTTCGAATTCTTCCATGAACCCAAAATCAACTCGATTTCCAAATTGGGTCCTCATTATCGACCATCAAACTCAAGTTTTTATTTTGATTTAAAGTTCAAAATTTTCAATATTCTTTCTTCAAGTCCAACATTCTTTCCAAGTTCGAATTTGAGTTGGTTTAACCTTTCAATCCAATATTTCCATTGATTTCCAAAACAGGCCCAATTTTTAATTTGGGCCCCTTCTTTTCATTTCTTTTCTTTTATGCTTCCTTACCCAATCTCCTCATCATGCCTGATGTTCAAATAGAACCCTCCTTTCACCTCTTCAAAACATTTTAATTTGTCTCCTTTGTTCAAGCTCTTCGCTTTGTTATAATTTTATTTACTTTATTTCAATCTTGATCAATTTTTTTCCCATTTTGTATTAGCCTGATTCTTAAATTGGGCCCTCTCCCCACTTCTTCATCTTCAATTTTCAAATCAGACACAATTTGAAATTTGGGTCCCTTATTCCCTTCAATCCCTCCTTCATTTTGGAAATTGGTCCTATATCCAAATTAGAGCCCTACTTATGATTGGGAACTCCCTCCAAATTTTGTGTGGACAGTTCCCGATTTTGAAATTGGGTCCTCTCATCAGTCTTTGAACTCTTTGAGTGTTCCCCTTGTTTGAACTCTTCAAATTTTTTGATGTTGTTGGTATGTTATTTCACATGATTTTTAACTTAACTAAGACTTGTAAAAATCCTTGAATCAACCTGATTTGAAAATGGCCACGATTACCAAATCAGGACCCCCTTTCACTTATTCACTTTTCCTTAGCCTAATTTGGTGATCATTCCCAATTTCCAAATGGGGATCTCTCCCTCTAATGATTGTGTCATCACATCTCTATTTGGTGATCATTCATGATTGCTACAATGTGTCCTCCCTCTTGAAAATCCAATTGTTATTCAAATTATAACAAAGTTTTGATGGAAGAATTGATTTGATGCAGGAACCTCGCATGCATTGAAAGGGAATCAAAAGGCCAAGAAAGAGACTTTACCAATTAAAAGAAAGGAAGTTTGAACTAATAAAATAAATTGAAACCACTAGGTGGTAGAAGAGTACAAGAAGTTACAACAGTCAATAAAAGAGGCCAACCCCTAGGTGGCATAGAAAGAAGAGAAATTTGAACCCTTAGGTGGAAAAAATGGACATCTTGATAAAGAAACTAAAAATACAAGAAAGGAATTCAAACTGATAAAGGGAACTAATCATCCAAACGGAAGAATCAAAACTAATTGTGTTGTAGATTGCTCTCATGCAATGTTGATTACCTATTACTATTGTGTTTTAATCATTTGCTAGAGGTAGATATGAAATGGTTGTTGGTTATTAATATGAAGCTAACCTAATTTGATGACTTGTGATTTGACTGTCTGAACCATTATTCCTCAGTAAACTATGTTTTGTTCTAATGGTTGGAATGATTATTTATTTCATGTTCATTTCTTATTCTCAAATCCTAACTTGGTGTTAGATTAGGACAACATTTTTTTTTGTTCTAGTACTGCATTTATTACTTAGAATTTATTCCTTAAAATCACAAAATCAATAATGGTTGTTGAGCCAAAATATGGATGGGTTATTTATTCCAAACAATGTAAGGTCTAATTGAGACCTTTCATTGGGGATAACTCTTGATGTTGAAGGTGGAAAATCCACCCCGTCAACATCTTGAGAGAGATGTAGTAGTTTTATGCACATATGCATGTATTCGTGTTGATATAGACCATAGTAAGGGTCACTCTGACAAGTGAATCTCACATGGAAGAATTTTATATATGCACAAGTCTTGGATCATGAGAACAAATCATTTAGGTGTAGGATATGTCATTTTCCATGACATTTATAAGCTACTTGTACCCATGCTCAAACTCATTCTTCGAGGAAAAAAGGAACTAGATCAAAACCAAAGAAATGGAATTTTTCAAAGGAATCGAGTTTGGATATTGAAAATGAAGAAACAAGGTAGATTGGGGACTGCAACAACCAATTGGGGGATCCACTCCTTTCTTTGGGGATAGAGTATAAGAAATGGATACAAGGCTTTCCTCCTCAAGGGAGGTTGTGGTAGTTGAAGTCCCTTTAGGTGGAACATAAAGATATCACCAAACTAATACCTTAGATTCAAATAAGGAACTGGTTCCTTTTAAGAATCATGATCTTCGACCCTCTAATCGACGATTAGTTAGTGTGCATATTTATTCAAAATGTTGGGAAGAAGTTAAAAATAAGAAGAGAAGATAGGGAAAGATTGAGGACTAGTTTATAAAGGGATAGAAATGAAATGTTCATTAATAATATAATTTTAAAATTGTAAGTATAGTTTGCATATTTATTCCTATAAGTGTAGTGTACAAGTCTATATATGATTTTCTTTATATTATTCTTTGAGAATATGAAAAAATGTGATTTTCATTCTATAATTGAAAATAAATTACAATTTTTTTTCTTGGAAAAAAGATATGAAGATGTGTAATTAGAAATATAATATTTTGTGCTAAAATGGCTATTAATAAGATAGTTGTTTGTTAAATATGATAGTTGTTAGAACTATATGTTACTAATATCAAGTTTTTTAGTAAGTATTTGTTACTTTAATTAAGTATTATGATTACAAAGAGAGTAATTAGTTAATTATTATTTTTATATAGAATGTTGAAGTGGCAAGATCATGTTAATATAGACTATTGAAGTGGTACTTTGGTGCCAATTTTGTATAAAAGGCTTATAGTCTTTTCCAATAATGATAATGCAAATATATTGTTTAGGTTTGTATAATCTCTTTGTTAATCTATTCTTATTTCTTGGTTGATTTGAATCTTAAAAAGTTAACATTTCATTTATTTTCTGTGTGAATTGAGAGTGTCTATTTTATGCCTTTTCAAATTCATTAAAGATATAAATAAGATTATATCTCTAACACCCAAGAGTATGTGTGAAAATTTTATATTTTTTAGTTCTATTAAGAAATATAATGTATACTTAAGATCAGTGAAGTTAACAGTGGAATAAGAGTCACATAACAACTCTTCATAAGAACTAAAACTAGCAATTCTTTGAGAAGGTGCAATGACTCGTCATAAGAAGAGATATTGCATGAAAAATGAATAATTAGAGATATAAGATTTAATGTTTGTTCAATATTCAATTCCACATGTTGTTGAGAGCAACCCTACGAGTTTCAAGAAAATATATGGTATTGAAGAAAGTGTATGCACCAATTTCTTTCGTCACAAAATAATCCTATTTACATGGCAAAGAACAACATTGTTACACAAACGCTAACAAATGAAAATTAAACAAGAAATTGATGTGAAACGTGATTATGTAATTGGGTTGATGATAATCCATGGATAACTTATTGTAATCAGTTTGGTCAACTTTGAACATCCTATTCTAAACATTGTAGGACTAAGTTAACAAGTGTATAAACTCATTCCTATATCTTATTATGGTATCATGCCCAATATCACATAATTTAAAAGTACATTTAAATTACCAAATAGCATCTCCATAATTTTTCTAATTTTAACATTCTTGAAATAAACAAGACTGCAAAAACATTAAAGTTCACATAATTGAATGATTGGGTTGTGATAGCCTTGTTGTGCAAGTCAATTTTTTTTAAACTAGAAAGTTGACATATATTTAATAAAAAAATAGCCAAGGAGATACAGTTCAAGATAATGCACCTAACTTATTGGTATTTACAACATTCCAATATGATTGCATGCAAAATGTTTATCTTGGATTGGATCAACATAAGTACAAAGGTATGTTAGTGGAATGGGTAGTGAAATAAAAAAAAATGCTCAAAATAATGCTTGGAAACCAAAATTCCCAAAATATGCGAGATAAAATAATATAATCCATTAATTGAAAAAAAAAACTAGATACACATGGATTCGAGGGTAGTTGGCATCACTTCATTGGTTAACATACATCATGTGTTGGACTTGGCTTCTATGAACATCATTAAAATGCCTTGTATAAAAAAAAATGTATAAACCTTGATGTTGCATCCATAACTCAATGAATTAGAGGCCATTAAAGCACAAGATTTAAAAATAACTAGACAAATAGTAACGAGAAATGAACTTGTACAAATGATCATTTCCCACTTTAAATGTGTGATAAAACAACTTGATTTGGCAAACAAAATTCTTAGACATTCATCTTTCATACACAATTATCATTATAGATCTTGATGTGAATATGTATTTTCTCAACCAATATGTTTAGATAGTTCCAATATTGTCATTAGTACTGACTCTTACAAAAGAAAATCTTCCTTCACATCATGATTTTTATGCGTTACACTATAGTTGTGGACAAATTATGAGTCTGGAACTTTTTCTACACCCTCAGATAATTTCTAGAGAAAATGTGTGCTTCTCTAGATAAAAACCTTAAAATATTTATTAGAAATGAGGTTATTGAGCATGCGACAAACTCTATGGAGAATAATTTCTAGAGAAAATGTGTGCTTCTCTAGATAAAAACCTTAAAATATTTATTAGAAATGAGGTTATTGAGCATGCGACAAACTCTATGGAGAATAAATTATTCCTTAATTTGTCTTCATTGTGCTATGGCCTTCCAAGCTAATCTTGATAAACATGACTATAGTGTTACGATCTTTAGAGTTCAACTTAAGAAACTTGATTATAGTGTTATGAATTCTAGAGTTCATTTTTTTTTAAATGATTTATAGTGATATGGAAGATTAAAGGATTAGTTGAGATGAGATTATTCATTAAAGGTTTTTTTCATAGTTATATTTATATATCTAAAAGATAAAGAGGAAAATTTTGAAATAAAACTTTATTTACTTCATTTGGTAAGTGAAGATGTAATCTTGAACATAATTCTTTATAAAAAATCATTTAAAATGTCAATAAATATAGCTAAAATTTAATATAAATTAAAACTTTTACACTAATCATAAAAAATCATAAACATGGTAATATGGAGGAAAGAAAGTCGAGCTCCCTTTTTTCACAAGCTTTGATATATATATGGGGACAATGACAAAGGACCATCAATTACAATTTGTGGGCCATTGGTAATTGTGGTTAAGAAAAAAAAATGGTACTTTTTGTAGTGAACTTGAGGGGGTCTAATGGTTAAGAACATGTGTTTCCTGCTAAGATGTCACAGCTCAAATCCAGAAGGGGGTAGGGTATGTATACCTTCGTATACTTTACTAGTCAAAACGTTAGGCAAAAAGGGTCAATTATCCCAGAAACAAGGGGAAGAGATCCCTTATCTCACAAACAAGAAAGTCTCATACACCAATTTAATGTCTATCTTAATTGTAACCTTAAAATTAAATTATTATTATTATTAATTTGAAAAAAGAATAAAATTAAAATTAACAGAAATCACTTTACTAGAAAAGTGGACTTACTTTGGTTTCCATTTCCATTTTTATTGTAGCTTCTTTGCATATGATTCACTCTACCAACTAACCAACTCCATTGTACCCAAAATATAGATAATAAATACCTAAGCTGGTGCATGCACAAAACGTTGTACATTAAGCATGCATACTAAAATAGATTTATCAAAAAAAGGAAGTATTCAAAGCAATTAATTCAATGCACCAGGTTAAGCTTCAAGCAGTTTGAATTATATCATTGCGATCATACGAATATCATACTTGATTGCATTGGCGATACTGTAAAAATTTTAGTTTTGATGTTTACTTTCGGTGCCACAATGGCACGAATTATATAACAAGTATAATGCTTTGCTTTTTTTTCCAAGAAAAAATTGCTCAATTTTATAAGTATTATAAAACCTTTTACAATTCGGTCTGCTCTGTGCGCACAACCATGAAACAAGATATCGGAAACAATCGAAAATCAGCCAAGAAGCAGCAAAAACAAGCTGTGAAAAACTACGGGAGTCCAAACACCACAGTCGATCGTTGAAGAGCAATCAATCTGGGCTTACGGGAAAGAAGGGCCATCAAATATCAAAAGCTTTGCAATCATGTCAGTGCGCCGATAACCTGAGGCCACCTTACAATCAAAAAACAGTAAAAGTGGAGGTGGAGCTCTCGATCCCATTGTCACAATGGTAGATCGAGAGCTTTCCGATTTCCTCGCCAAGAGCCCTCTTAGAGAGTGCATCAGCCTCCCGATTGTGTGTTCTGGAAACATGCTGGAAGCTTATATCGGAGAAGAGAGTGGACAGGTCCCTGGTTTTTTCCAACCAGCCTTCAAGATGGACCGAGTGTAGCTTGCTTTTCTGAATTATCCAGTCGATGACTACACGCGAATCCCCAAGAACCAGAATGTGGTTGAGAGACCAATAAGAAGCAATAGAGAGG
Source organism: Picea glauca (assembly GCA_000966675.3). NCBI lineage: Eukaryota > Viridiplantae > Streptophyta > Pinopsida > Pinales > Pinaceae > Picea > Picea glauca. The sequence goes on from JZKD02S0797087.1 coordinate 14,520, forward strand.
GTGGCCCAAAGACCCAAGAGTTCTGCCTTAGTATTTGTTCCCTCTCCACAGTTTAGGTAC
>JZKD02S0797098.1:0-14579 GCA_000966675.3 Picea glauca
CGATTTTGTTAATGGCTGAGTCGACATAAATTATTGCATGAAAAATTTACTTGATCGGTTACAGTTTGTGTTGATTGGAATTGATTCATGAAAATGATTTCATTGGTTTCGAATTGTTTAAAACGATTATGTCTACTCTGAATTGGATATAAGAGTTGTGTGACAGATCGTACATATTATGTTGCAATTGAAATAGATTCAAACAAGATTTCATTTGCTATCGATTAGCATAGAAGTTGTGGTTTAAATGATTCATTTTTTTTTCAATTAGCAATTAAAGATTTGAATATATTTCTGTTAGCATTTCATTGATTTAAAACGAGTATGTTTTTAAATTAGACCAGCTACAGAATCGCAAGATTCTGTAGCTAGTCTTAAAATTTAGATTTTTGTTAATTTTATCAATAAAATATCATCTAAACTTATCTATTCTTGTCCACTTTCAGGTGCATACGAATTTCAATGACCAATGGGATATGTTGTGGCAGTTTAGGAGATACTTTTGTGTTATAGTTTTGTTATAGGTTGTTAGCTTTAGTCAGGAATAGAGACTTGGGAGATTATTCCCTGATTTTTTGTAAACAGTGGTTGATAATTCCCATAGGGATGTTTTACACTGTGGTCCTTAAATACTTTTTATTTTTTGTAATAGAGCCATCATCATCACGGTTGGGAGAACCAGACTATGGATTTATAATACAGACTTGGATGAAAGTTGATGTCTTGTAACAGCTTTAGCTTTCAATATATCAAACTTTTATTTCAAGTTTTCTTCATATCAATTTGCAATTAATTATCGACTACTTTAGCTATCATGATTCATTGCATGTTGATGTGATTTGGTTTATGTGTTGTCCATATCTAATGTCTCTTATTTCTTTTTAATACAACAATTACTTCGTTTCAATTTAATGAATAAAGGTTTATCTTCTTCGTTAATTGAATTGTTCTGTACAAATCTTGCACAGGGATTTATCTAACTGCGATGATTTGTAAATTATAAGATTGTTGTGATTTTTTATGTCTTGTTTGTCCTGTCATTTATATTTGAAGAGCACAGCTTCTTCATGTTTATGAGAATCTTGTGGAGAATCTGGTGCAAGTTTCCTCCCTCCGGACAGCTAAAACAACTATTGTATACAGGACAAACCTGAAGCATTATTTCAAGTCAGTTTGTTATTTATTAATTAATAGTTAATTTATTAGTGTTATTTAAGTAGTCTAGATAGATTTATAGTTAGAATTATTATTTTAGTTGCCTAGCTTAGATAGTTTTTGTTTGATTTCTTTCTCGTAAAAGATTATAAAAAATAACAGCTTTGTTGTCATAGGACAGTGTACAAATGATTTTTGCAAGTTTTCATTTAAATCTGTAATCTGTAAATATTGTACATTTGTGATTAAGATTTAATTATGTTGATAATTTAACATTTAATTTCATAGAATTATTGCTATATATTATTAGACAGTAGGTTGTATATATATTTTCAAATTTGTTTATAGTTTGCTTTAATTGTTGTTTTCATTTAGATTAGTTCCTTAGTGTAGTTTTCTTTTGTTTTCCTAGGACTTAGATCGGCCAACAGAGATACTAAGCCCGTCAGGGTGGATCATCCCAAACGGCTTGGGTTATTTAGACAACCTCGGACCGGATCCACTCTTCCAGTTGGCGAGCGTTCATTTTCGCCCGTCAACAAGACCCTGCAACACTAAGATATCTATCATCACCAACAAATATTTTCTTGGTGTTACATTCATTTAGAGCAAACAAAATGGATTTATCATTAGCCATATGATAATATGTTGCATAATCAATAAGTCACTCATCAGAAGAATAAGTAGAAGTTGCATTGAAGGAGAAACCAAAAGTGGAAAGTGCATGTCCACGAGAAGAATAAGAAGAAGTACAATCTATATTGATGTTGTGCTTCTTCATCACTGCTTCTAAAGCTTCCATATTCTTAAAACATTTAGACTCATCATGACCATCTTTCCCACAAAAGTTGCAATGTCAATGTCTGTCAGTCTTCTTATTTTTAGATTTTTTTCCTTTGTCACCATTAGGAGTTGAAGTTGGTTGAGAGAGTTTGGGACCCTTGTTTTGCTTGTTGTTGTGGCGAGGATGTTGCTTTTGGGATTCTTGGGTTTTTATTTCTATTGGGCCATTAAGGCTTTGTTGGATATACCTGCAGCGTTGATCACTCCAAGTCGCGCAAGCTTATCTTGATCTTTAATCAAAGCATCACAAAATGACTCAAGAGAGGGGTTTTTATAAGTAGTCCCCGGAGATTCTCTAGTGTCATAAAAGGTAGATACAAAAATAGAATATGCACTACCAACCTTAGAAAGAATAATGTATATGCAACGCTCTTCGTCCATCTTTATGTTGCATTGTTCACATAAAATTCTAAGTGTTTTGAACTTAGTGTTACACATCAAAATCACTCACTTCAATGATGACCTATTGTTGTCATTTCAAGTGTCGCAAACATCATACTGCCATCTCACCTATGTCGTGTCTCTAACGACATCACAGTGACACTTAAGACACCTTCAAAGACTGGTTTAAGGAAGAGAAATCATTTGATGAAGAGTACAAAGCATTTTCCATGAAGGAAACCACTTAAAAATCAATTTTGAAGGCCAACGCTCCCATACCCACTGTCAGGGAGTGCCAGTGCTCCCTACCCTTCTTTGGGGGAGCGTTGCAACCCTCTGTGTCCCATTCTGAGGGAGCACTGGGTTGTTTGAGGGAATCTTTGACTATTGAGGAAAATCAGGGAAAAATCCCCCTCATCTCTGGAGTTAGTTGGATTTGAATCTGAAGTCAAAGTTGGATCTTAGGGAGGATCCACAACTGATGGAGAAAGATCCTCAACCTATCCCAAGAATATCTAAGGTGGTTGGGTCTCTCCAAGCTTATATAAGGATGCCTCCTCATGGTGAAAGGTACAAGGAGAGATTGAAAGCATCAAACTTATGATCTCCTAAGGGAGATAGCATTGAAGCATCATCATTTTGTGTGGATTATTTGAGCAAAGGGTTGGACAAGGAGAGCTGGGAGAGGTTGTTGCACCTTCATCAAAGGTCTGTAAGTATTCTCTATTGTTCTCATTAATATACATATGTGTTTGGCTTGTTTCCTTCAAAAAAAAAATTCTCTTCCAGATAGACGAGTACTTCTTTTTAATTTAACGAGCTCGAGGAGGGTAGCACATGCTCGATATAACTCACCTTCGGTAAGTCCCTCTTCCTTTGTTTAACCAACTAGAAGAAGTAAGGNCTTTAGCTTTCAATATATCAAACTTTTATTTCAAGTTTTCTTCATATCAATTTGCAATTAATTATCGACTACTTTAGCTATCATGATTCATTGCATGTTGATGTGATTTGGTTTATGTGTTGTCCATATCTAATGTCTCTTATTTCTTTTTAATACAACAATTACTTCGTTTCAATTTAATGAATAAAGGTTTATCTTCTTCGTTAATTGAATTGTTCTGTACAAATCTTGCACAGGGATTTATCTAACTGCGATGATTTGTAAATTATAAGATTGTTGTGATTTTTTATGTCTTGTTTGTCCTGTCATTTATATTTGAAGAGCACAGCTTCTTCATGTTTATGAGAATCTTGTGGAGAATCTGGTGCAAGTTTCCTCCCTCCGGACAGCTAAAACAACTATTGTATACAGGACAAACCTGAAGCATTATTTCAAGTCAGTTTGTTATTTATTAATTAATAGTTAATTTATTAGTGTTATTTAAGTAGTCTAGATAGATTTATAGTTAGAATTATTATTTTAGTTGCCTAGCTTAGATAGTTTTTGTTTGATTTCTTTCTCGTAAAAGATTATAAAAAATAACAGCTTTGTTGTCATAGGACAGTGTACAAATGATTTTTGCAAGTTTTCATTTAAATCTGTAATCTGTAAATATTGTACATTTGTGATTAAGATTTAATTATGTTGATAATTTAACATTTAATTTCATAGAATTATTGCTATATATTATTAGACAGTAGGTTGTATATATATTTTCAAATTTGTTTATAGTTTGCTTTAATTGTTGTTTTCATTTAGATTAGTTCCTTAGTGTAGTTTTCTTTTGTTTTCCTAGGACTTAGATCGGCCAACAGAGATACTAAGCCCGTCAGGGTGGATCATCCCAAACGGCTTGGGTTATTTAGACAACCTCGGACCGGATCCACTCTTCCAGTTGGCGAGCGTTCATTTTCGCCCGTCAACAAGACCCTGCAACACTAAGATATCTATCATCACCAACAAATATTTTCTTGGTGTTACATTCATTTAGAGCAAACAAAATGGATTTATCATTAGCCATATGATAATATGTTGCATAATCAATAAGTCACTCATCAGAAGAATAAGTAGAAGTTGCATTGAAGGAGAAACCAAAAGTGGAAAGTGCATGTCCACGAGAAGAATAAGAAGAAGTACAATCTATATTGATGTTGTGCTTCTTCATCACTGCTTCTAAAGCTTCCATATTCTTAAAACATTTAGACTCATCATGACCATCTTTCCCACAAAAGTTGCAATGTCAATGTCTGTCAGTCTTCTTATTTTTAGATTTTTTTCCTTTGTCACCATTAGGAGTTGAAGTTGGTTGAGAGAGTTTGGGACCCTTGTTTTGCTTGTTGTTGTGGCGAGGATGTTGCTTTTGGGATTCTTGGGTTTTTATTTCTATTGGGCCATTAAGGCTTTGTTGGATATACCTGCAGCGTTGATCACTCCAAGTCGCGCAAGCTTATCTTGATCTTTAATCAAAGCATCACAAAATGACTCAAGAGAGGGGTTTTTATAAGTAGTCCCCGGAGATTCTCTAGTGTCATAAAAGGTAGATACAAAAATAGAATATGCACTACCAACCTTAGAAAGAATAATGTATATGCAACGCTCTTCGTCCATCTTTATGTTGCATTGTTCACATAAAATTCTAAGTGTTTTGAACTTAGTGTTACACATCAAAATCACTCACTTCAATGATGACCTATTGTTGTCATTTCAAGTGTCGCAAACATCATACTGCCATCTCACCTATGTCGTGTCTCTAACGACATCACAGTGACACTTAAGACACCTTCAAAGACTGGTTTAAGGAAGAGAAATCATTTGATGAAGAGTACAAAGCATTTTCCATGAAGGAAACCACTTAAAAATCAATTTTGAAGGCCAACGCTCCCATACCCACTGTCAGGGAGTGCCAGTGCTCCCTACCCTTCTTTGGGGGAGCGTTGCAACCCTCTGTGTCCCATTCTGAGGGAGCACTGGGTTGTTTGAGGGAATCTTTGACTATTGAGGAAAATCAGGGAAAAATCCCCCTCATCTCTGGAGTTAGTTGGATTCGAATCTGAAGTCAAGGTTGGATATTAGGGAGGATCCACAACTGATGGAGAAAGATCCTCAACCTATCCCAAGAATCTCTAAGGTGGTTGGGTCTCTCCAAGCTTATATAAGGATGCCTCCTCATGGTGAAAGGTACAAGGAGAGATTGAAAGAATCAAACTTATGATCTCCTAAGGGAGATAGCATTGAAGCATCATCATTTGTGTGGATTATTTGAGCAAAGGGTTGGAAAAGGAGAGCTGGGAGAGGTTATTGCACCTTCATCAAAGGTTTGCAAGTATTCTCTATTGTTCTCATTAATATACATATGTGTTTGGCTTGTTTCCTTCAAAAAAAAAATTCCCATCCAGATAGACGAGTACTTCTTTTTAATTTAACGAGCTCGAGGAGGGTAACACATGCTCGATATAACTCACCTTCGGTAAGTCCCTCTTCCTTTGTTTAACCAACTAGAAGAAGTAAGGGTTTGGTCCCGTATGGGCCCTTCAATGTATGGTTTTTGTAATGAGTCCAGAGAAGGTAAACTCGGTGAGAGTACCAACCATCCATGGGTATCTCGTATCCCTACCTTTGGATATTACATTGGGATTTTACAAGCATAGTTTAATTTTGTTTCAAGATTGTGTAAAAATGAAACCAATATCAAGCTTAGTCTTTGTTCTTTCTCGCGCTCGAAAATACATGAGAATGTAACCAAGTAGAACTTTATCACTTTTTTGGACTCGTAAATGTTATACGAAAAAGGAACCCCCTGGAGTCTCCTTTAATCTCTTTTCAGACTCTTTAAACATGAAAAGATTGTTGAGTGATCTTGCTTCCTTTCACACTCATTAAAAGGTTTGAAAGGGCGTCTTTCGAGTGATAATTTATCTCTTTTTCGGCCTCGTGATATTAACATTACGAAAAAGGACAACACTGGAGTCATCTTTAAGTTCTTTTCAAATTCTCTAAACATGAAAAATCACCGAGTTTACCTTCTCTGGACTCATTAAAAAAATCATACATTGAAGGGCCCATACGGGACTGAACCCTTACTTCTTCCAGTTCGCTAAACAAAGGAAGAGGGACTTACCAAAGGTGAGTTATATCAAGCATGTGTTACCCTCCTTGAGCTCGTTAAATTAAAAAGAGGTACTCGTCTATCTAGATGGGGGGGGGGGATTTACAAGGAAGCAAGCCAAGCAGTTTTTGGGAACATTACAGGTCACTCTTACGGTATCCCTTGAACATGGCACTTTGTCTTTACATACATTTTAATCTGTTGAACCTCTGCACTTAACCAATCCTATGAGTTTCTTTACTCCTTTGGGTCACCCGACGAAAGTCACAGTATCCACTGCATCATCATGTTTTGGTCCATGTCATGTTTCTGTTGTTGTGCCTCGGTGTTCAAGGGAAGTATTTGCCTCAAGAGTCAACCATCACAAATGTTATGTTTCAATACATGTGTCAATCCATGTTCATTTGATCCACCAACTTACATCTCTGTGTTTGTTTTGTGTCATTTATGGGGGATACATCAAGGCCCTCCTTCAACGAGTTTGTTCCTGTCGACTTCAGCACATTATCCGGGAACTAGACTTAGAAACTAGTTAGTACCTTGGGACCTACATGCCTCAATGGAAGGCCTCCTCGCTTCTGATAGTGGGTTTACATCATTGACCCCTGATCGGATGATTCCACGGATGTTTGACTTCAGCTCATTTGTTCACATTCGTTGGAATGTACTAGGGAACCTTGGGAATCATTGACATCAATGGTGATTTCCCTCGCACTTGTTAACAGATTACCTCATCGACTGGTAATCAAGTGGTTTCTGCCATGTTTGACATCAGAACATTTATTCACATGGTTAGACTCGTACCACATTAGGATCGTTAAGAAGACCCTGGGTTGAGTAATCACTCTGATATATACTTTGCCCAGCTTGCGACGGAGTTTCTTTTGAAGATTGACACATATATTGTTACATAGATCAACTTTGTATTGGTCCGTGGCTATGTCTTGTCATCTTGTAGATCCACTGTGTATTTTTCATGGCTACGATCAGTTCATGTCATGGGAGTATAGATCCACATTATATATTTGGTGGCTATACCTTTTTTTTAATACAATTATGGATCTGCAGTGTATCTTATGGCAGTCATACCTTGCAAGTCTTTATCACCCAAGCATAGGTATGCCTACCTTGGATTTGAAACATGTCATAATATTTATTTGATGGTTGTGTGCAACTTCTACCAGGTTCTTTGCATCTATACCCTTGCTCAAAAAAGTCTACAAAGTACTTCAGTCATCAATTTTCATCTTCTAACTTTGCACTTTGGGGGGCAATCTGTTACATATCAAAATTACTTACTTCAATGATGACCTATTGTCGTCATTTCAAGTGTCGTAAACATCATACTTCCATCTCGCTTATGTCGTTTCTCTAAAGACATCACATGTACACTTAAGACACCTTCAAAGATTATTTTAAGGAAGATAAATCATTTGATGAAGAGTACAAAGCATTTTCCATGAAGGAAACCACTTAAAAATAAATTTTGAAGGCCAGCACTCCCCTACTCACTGTCAGGGAGTGCCAGCGCTCCCTACCCTTCTTTGGGGGAGCGTTGCAACACTCAGTGTCCCATTATGAGGGAGTGTTGGGTTGTTTGAGGGAATCTTTGACTGTTGAGAAAAATCAGGGAAAAATCCCCCTCATCTCTGGACTTAGTTGGATTTGAATTTGAGGTCAAGGCTGGATCTTAGGAAGGATCCACAACTGATGGAGAAATATCCTCAACCTATCCCAAGAATCTCTAAGGTGGTTAGGTCTCTCCAAGCTTATATAAGGAGGCCTTCTCATGGTGAAAGGTACAAGGAGATATTGAAAGCATCAAAGTTATGATCTCAAAAGGGAGATAACATTGAAGCATCATCATTTTGTGTGGATTATTTGAGCAAAGGGTTGGACAAGGAGAGCTAGGAGAGGTTGTTGCACCTTCATCAAAGGTCTGTAAGTATTCTCTATTGTTCTCATTAATATACATATGTTGTTGGCATGTTTCTTTCAAGGTTGTGTTTATTCTACACGAACTTGTCTCTATTAGATAGATCTGGTTTCAAGCTAATATTAGTAGAATAGGAAACTTGTTATGTCTTTGTTTGTTTCACAGGATTTATCGAGGATCTTGGGGATCAAAGCTCAACTCGGACTGTGCGAGGATGAACATCGTTAAAGGTACACCTTGCTTCCTCTTCTCTATACATTAGTTTAGTTAGGTTTAAAAGGATGTCAATGACCAACGTTATCACCCTTTCTGCCTTGGTCTTAGGAGTCTAGATCCCAAGAGGGAATCCACTTGTCCACAGGGGGATTCTCCTGTAACACTTAGATAAATACTCTTCAATGCAAGATAAATCATTTGGACTTAATGTCATTATTTGATTTTCTATCTAGTGGGCGAAAACAATATTGTGTTTACCAAACATAGATTCAAGTTTTGCCCAAACATCATCAGGGTGATCAATTCCTTAAAGGTGAAACCTTAAATCATGAGAGATGGACATTCTGATCAGTCCACGTATTTTTTCATTCTTATTGGCCCATTTTACTTTATTTTCATCATCGATGGGTTCTAGTTCTTTCCCCATGGTAATCCAATACAATCCTTTACTTCTTAATAAATCCCCCATATGGGATTTCCATTGGAAGTAGTTGGTGTTGGTAAGAAAAATATCACTAGAAGAATCCATATTAAATATGCAGATAATAGGGATTTAAAAACAAAAATTGATAGTCTAGATGGAAAGATATTGAAAAATTAGGTTGTTTAAAAAAAATGGCACTGAAAAAGGACTTTGGATGTGGAAGTTATGCCCTTTTGAAAAAAACCATAAACGATAACCAAAGAGCCACATGGCAAGTAAAAGTTGGTCTACGTTGTAATACTTCTCTTAATTGTGCCTATAAGCTCACTTTTTAAAGAAGTTACTTATGAAGTGTCTCACTTTTATAGAACAAGTGAGAATCACTTTTACAATGAAGTTACTTTATAAATGAAAGTTGCATGTAAAAAATAACTTAAAATGAAATATTAAATAGTGATTCACTTTTATAAGTTAAGTGAAATGCACTTTACAATGAATGCATGAACTTTTTCAAAAAATGTAACAAAAGAGAAACTTGAACTCGAGACCTTTTACTAAGTAAAATAACTTTTAACCAAGTGAGCTAATGCAAAACATATTATATTGTTTAGAAGGAGGATTGTTGTTGTTGTTGTTGTTGTTGTTGAAGATGACCTTGGAGAGCGTTCTCATGAAAAATTTGTTTTCATAGAAGAAAAAAAATTTGCTTCTCGACGGCAACAAGGGTTAGATCCCGGTTAGCTTACCCGAAAAATGCAAATTTCTCTCTATTTATGATTTACCGAGATCGCACAGAGCGAACAACAAAGAGCATACGTAGATAGGAAAACCATTTCCAATATGTTTCTGATTTATCGAGATCGCACAGGGTGCGGGAAAAAGAGCATATGCAAATCAAAATGAGTAGCAACCCGGAAATTAAAAAAATAAAACCAAAATAATAACTCTACAAAAATTTAAAAGGGCATATTTGGGATTTCTACCTCTGGATCTATCTGAAATGGTTGTATCTTGGGAAAACATAAACCTTTTCGAGTGAAACAAAAAAAGTTCATGAATGAAACAAGCACTCCATATACAATGGAATAGTCCTCTCAGCCCAGAAATGTACGAAAATGGAAGAAACACGAGATGAGGCAACAGGGCTTCATGATCTTGATCTACAATGGGAGCGGGTCTTCATATGCACTATGATACCATGTTTGACATCACAGGTAATCCAATAGAGGATGAACACCTTTAGTAACCACTCACAAAATTATATCAAAGATCAACAGACCGATATTTTCACGTGGTAAAACCCTATGGGGAAACACCCACAACCCCAACCAACATGGCCACTTGGAGAAATTTATTAATGCAAAGAAAAAAAATTACAAAGAGATTTACAAGAGATTTTCTCACAATCGATCATCGAAAAATGACCCTCCATGCTCTTTAAATAGAGATCATGGACCAATTGGGTATTAATCCATAAATCAATGTAGTCGTTAAGTTCGAGGAGAATATAATCTATCAGATCACTCTATGTCGGAAACATATCGTGACCGTTGGATTACCTAACTACAAATGCATACTAAAGAAACACACTTTTATGATTTACCTAACGACACATTAGACCAATTTGATCTTAACTAAATCCTAAGTGTCTAAATATCCTAACAATCTAATGAATCATTTAAATCAAGAAAACGTTGTTCTAAAAGTTAGCTCTTAGAACAGAGAAGGAGAGATTATGTTGCATCCATGCATGCCACATGTCAAAGGAAACTCCACAGAGAGTGTCTCTTTCTTTGTACTTGCATCATTTCTTTACCAAAGAAAAGAGAGCGGAGTAATCTCACCTTCTAGTTGGGTTTTCTCCTGTATTAGGTTTCCCATGTCATATCTTGTGTTTATTTTTGGATGGTGTGAATGTGTTTTATTGTTCTCTAATTTTTCTATGTTTTAGCTATTTTATCAATAACTAAATATTCTGGAGATATAAAGGAAGTCAACCTTAGTAGTAAAGATTTCNATACCTTTTTTTTAATACAATTATGGATCCGCAGTGTATCTTATGGAATTCATACCTTGCAAGTCTTTATCACCCAAGCATAGGTATGCCTACCTTGGGTTTGAAACATGTCATAATATTTATTTGATGGTTGTGTGCAACTTCTACCAGGTTCTCTGCATCTATACCCTTGCTCAAAAAAGTCTACAAAGAACTTCAGTCATCAGTTTTCATCTTCTAACTTTGCACTTTGGGGGGAAATCTGTTACATATCAAAATCACTCACTTCAATGATGACCTATTGTCGTCATTTCAAGTGTCGCAAACATCATACTTCCATCTCGCTTATGTCGTTTCTCTAAAGACATCACATGTACACTTAAGACACCTTCAAAGACTATTTTAAGGAAGAGAAATCATTTGATGAAGAGTACAAAGCATTTTCCATGAAGGAAACCACTTAAAAATAAATTTTGAAGGCCAGCACTCCCCTACTCACTGTCAGGGAGTACCAGCGCTCCCTACCCTTCTTTGGGGGAGCGTTGCAACACTCGGTGTCCCATTATGAGGGAGTGTTGGGTTGTTTGAGGGAATCTTTGACTGTTGAGAAAAATCAGGGGAAAATCCCCCTCATCTCTGGAGTTAGTTGGATTTGAATTTGAGATCAAGGCTGGATCTTAGGAAGGATCCACAACTAATGGAGAAAGATCCTCAACCTATCCCAAGAATATCTAAGGTGGTTAGGTCTCTCCAAGCTTATATAAGGAGGCCTTCTCATGGTGAAAGGTACAAGGAGATATTGAAAGCATCAAAGTTATGATCTCAAAAGGGAGATAACATTGAAGCATCATCATTTTGTGTGGATTATTTGAGCAAAGGGTTGGACAAGGAGAGCTAGGAGAGGTTGTTGCACCTTCATCAAAGGTCTGTAAGTATTCTCTATTGTTCTCATTAATATACATATGTTGTTGGCATGTTTCTTTCAAGGTTGTGTTTATTCTACACGAACTTGTCTCTATTAGATAGATCTGGTTTCAAGCTAATATTAGTAGAATAGGAAACTTGTTATGTCTTTGTTTGTTTCACAGGATTTATCGAGGATCTTGGGGATCAAAGCTCAACTCGGACTGTGCGAGGATGAACATCGTTAAAGGTACACCTTGCTTCCTCTTCTCTATACATTAGTTTAGTTAGGTTTAAAAGGATGTCAATGACCAACGTTATCACCCTTTCTGCCTTGGTCTTAGGAGTCTAGATCCCAAGAGGGAATCCACTTGTCCACAGGGGGATTCTCCTGTAACACTTAGATAAATACTCTTCAATGCAAGATAAATCATTTGGACTTAATGTCATTATTTGATTTTCTATCTAGTGGGCGAAAACAATATTGTGTTTACCAAACATAGATTCAAGTTTTGCCCAAACATCATCAGGGTGATCAATTCCTTAAAGGTGAAACCTTAAATCATGAGAGATGGACATTCTGATCAGTCCACGTATTTTTTCATTCTTATTGGCCCATTTTACTTTATTTTCATCATCGATGGGTTCTAGTTCTTTCCCCATGGTAATCCAATACAATCCTTTACTTCTTAATAAATCCCCCATATGGGATTTCCATTGGAAGTAGTTGGTGTTGGTAAGAAAAATATCACTAGAAGAATCCATATTAAATATGCAGATAATAGGGATTTAAAAACAAAAATTGATAGTCTAGATGGAAAGATATTGAAAAATTAGGTTGTTTAAAAAAAATGGCACTGAAAAAGGACTTTGGATGTGGAAGTTATGCCCTTTTGAAAAAAACCATAAACGATAACCAAAGAGCCACATGGCAAGTAAAAGTTGGTCTACGTTGTAATACTTCTCTTAATTGTGCCTATAAGCTCACTTTTTAAAGAAGTTACTTATGAAGTGTCTCACTTTTATAGAACAAGTGAGAATCACTTTTACAATGAAGTTACTTTATAAATGAAAGTTGCATGTAAAAAATAACTTAAAATGAAATATTAAATAGTGATTCACTTTTATAAGTTAAGTGAAATGCACTTTACAATGAATGCATGAACTTTTTCAAAAAATGTAACAAAAGAGAAACTTGAACTCGAGACCTTTTACTAAGTAAAATAACTTTTAACCAAGTGAGCTAATGCAAAACATATTATATTGTTTAGAAGGAGGATTGTTGTTGTTGTTGTTGTTGTTGTTGAAGATGACCTTGGAGAGCGTTCTCATGAAAAATTTGTTTTCATAGAAGAAAAAAAATTTGCTTCTCGACGGCAACAAGGGTTAGATCCCGGTTAGCTTACCCGAAAAATGCAAATTTCTCTCTATTTATGATTTACCGAGATCGCACAGAGCGAACAACAAAGAGCATACGTAGATAGGAAAACCATTTCCAATATGTTTCTGATTTATCGAGATCGCACAGGGTGCGGGAAAAAGAGCATATGCAAATCAAAATGAGTAGCAACCCGGAAATTAAAAAAATAAAACCAAAATAATAACTCTACAAAAATTTAAAAGGGCATATTTGGGATTTCTACCTCTGGATCTATCTGAAATGGTTGTATCTTGGGAAAACATAAACCTTTTCGAGTGAAACAAAAAAAGTTCATGAATGAAACAAGCACTCCATATACAATGGAATAGTCCTCTCAGCCCAGAAATGTACGAAAATGGAAGAAACACGAGATGAGGCAACAGGGCTTCATGATCTTGATCTACAATGGGAGCGGGTCTTCATATGCACTATGATACCATGTTTGACATCACAGGTAATCCAATAGAGGATGAACACCTTTAGTAACCACTCACAAAATTATATCAAAGATCAACAGACCGATATTTTCACGTGGTAAAACCCTATGGGGAAACACCCACAACCCCAACCAACATGGCCACTTGGAGAAATTTATTAATGCAAAGAAAAAAAATTACAAAGAGATTTACAAGAGATTTTCTCACAATCGATCATCGAAAAATGACCCTCCATGCTCTTTAAATAGAGATCATGGACCAATTGGGTATTAATCCATAAATCAATGTAGTCGTTAAGTTCGAGGAGAATATAATCTATCAGATCACTCTATGTCGGAAACATATCGTGACCGTTGGATTACCTAACTACAAATGCATACTAAAGAAACACACTTTTATGATTTACCTAACGACACATTAGACCAATTTGATCTTAACTAAATCCTAAGTGTCTAAATATCCTAACAATCTAATGAATCATTTAAATCAAGAAAACGTTGTTCTAAAAGTTAGCTCTTAGAACAGAGAAGGAGAGATTATGTTGCATCCATGCATGCCACATGTCAAAGGAAACTCCACAGAGAGTGTCTCTTTCTTTGTACTTGCATCATTTCTTTACCAAAGAAAAGAGAGCGGAGTAATCTCACCTTCTAGTTGGGTTTTCTCCTGTATTAGGTTTCCCATGTCATATCTTGTGTTTATTTTTGGATGGTGTGAATGTGTTTTATTGTTCTCTAATTTTTCTATGTTTTAGCTATTTTATCAATAACTAAATATTCTGGAGATATAAAGGAAGTCAACCTTAGTAGTAAAGATTTC
>JZKD02S0797131.1:0-14579 GCA_000966675.3 Picea glauca
TTCTTTTATGGCCACTTGCCAAAAACCCGATTTTAGATCAAACTTAGAGAAGATCTTTGCTCCAGCAATTCTGGTCACCAAACTGGACTTGTTAGGGATAGGGTATGTGTCATCAGGCAATACCATATTCAAAGGTTTGTAGTTGATGACCAATCTAGGGATTCCTCTTACTTGTTCAGAGTGTTTATTTACATATAATCTGTAACAATTCCATGGACTAATAGATTCTTCGATAAGTACTTTGTGGAGTGGACCTTGTATTTCATCAGAGCAAATCTTTTGGTATTATGCGTTCATAGGGATAGTTCTGCTTTTGCACGATGTTCCTTCATATGAATCTTTGTAAGGAAGTTCCACTTCATGCTTTTTATGGTGCCAAAATGCAATGGGATTTTCTAAGCATACCTTTGCTTCAAATTCTTTCTAGAGTTCTAAAATCTGTTGTTGTATATGGCTCTGGGAAATTTGATCTTTAATTCTTAGCTCAGTCCTTTTTCCCTTCAATTCTTCTATTTTTAGTACTTTTTTTTGGACTGTGTGGATATGAGATGATATCCTGGGTATAGACACAAAAGGGAGTTGGATAGAGATCTTTGAAGTTTTGATTGGGGAGGGAATACTGATTAAATAACCAGGAGATTTATTGGGTAGTCTGGTGTAACCATGTGGCTCAACAACAACAAAGAAGGGAGTGCCAAGAATGCATGCAACTGGGATTTCTGTTAACAAGGATTTTAAGGATAGCCAATAATGTTGGAAACATAAAGTTGCTTCAGTTATTTCATAGAGTAATTGAGTAGGTTGGTTTCCCAAACCGATAGCACTTTGTTGGGTCTTATGCCAAAATTGGAAAGGAATGATTTCTTTGTTTAGAAGATTTAGATCAGAACCAATATCTAGTAAGGTTTTGAGCCAAAACCTTTTTCCCTTGATCATGATATCTATAAGGACATGGAATTTTTTGTGTTCAATGGAAAATATTTGTTGCTTATCTTCTTTTATTGTGGATTTTTTAATGTCTATTTTTAGCTTGCTAATTTCTTTGCCCAGATAAGATATGGATATAGTTTGGACAGGGCAGGAAACAAGTGGGGTGTGTTGAAGGAAAATCTCCCCGCGGATAGGTAGATCTCCTCTTGAGAGCTAGACTCTTAACTCTTAAGACAGAAGATGATTATCGTGGACATTGACTTCCTTTTAGATCTAGATAAACTAATGTGTGAGGAGGAAGGAGAAAAGAAGTACCTTTTACCAGTGTTTGTCCCTGCACAGTTTGAGTTGAGCTCCAATATTTCGCTCCTCGATGAGCCCTGTAGACAAACAAAGATACAACCACTTCCTACTCTATTGAGATTAGTTTGAAATAGACCTATCTATTAGAGACAAGTTCATGTGAGATTAATCACAAACTAGAAAGAAACATGCCAAGCATGCTATATTGATGAGAGCAACAACGAAGGAAACTTACAACCGCAGATGCGAGTGCAACAACTTCATAAAGTCCTCCTTGTCTAACCCTTGCTCAAAAAACCCACGATCAGAATGACAATAATTTCACTGATAATTCTCCTCCACTTCACTGTGTGTTTCCTATGAGATAATAGGTTTCATGCTTCCAATCATTTCCCCCCCTTTTTCACCATAAGAAAGCCTGCTTATAGAGGCTTGGAGAGGCCCAACCACTTGAGATATCTTTGGGGTAAGTTGAGGATTTTCCTCTGTCAGTTAAGGATCTTCCCTAAGATCATGGCTTGACCAAGGATTCAAATCCAACTGCCTTCAAAGATTGAAGAGATCTTTCCCCCATTCTTCTCAACAAACCAACCGTTTCCCAGAATAGGTAGCGCTCTCCCAAAAGGGAAATCAAAGCAGTATAACGCTCCCTAGTAATGTATAGGGGGGCGCCAATACTCCTGATAGTAGCAGTGCTCCCCCAAAAGGGCAGATGCAGTGTTATAATGCTCCCAGATGGTCTATAGGGAGGCGCCGACACTCCTGAGAGAGGTATAGGGGAGCGCTCTCCTCTAAAAACTCAATTTTAATGGTTCTTTCAAATGGCAAGAGGTTCATAAACCCAATTAACCATTCCTCTTCTTCCAAATCAAATGTTTGAGGTGTTTCAAGTGTCTTTCTGATGTCGTTATAGGTACAACATAGGCATTATGGATGTTAGCAACATTACTTGTCTTCGACATCGGGATATCCAGGTCTGCAGGTTGCACGAGGAGTGCCCAAGCACAACGCATAGAAGAAGTCCTTTTTTGGACTTAAAATCAAGCGAGCGGGCAAAATTATAGTGTCAACGGTCCGGATCCATCTATATGAGTAGATCAACGGTTGGCGGGAAATCGCAGGTAGAGAAGTTGCGTCGAGGTTAGCGCAATGGATAGTGCCCATATTGTGTGCAGGGAAAGATAGCAACCGTCCATCTAGAGGACGCGTGGCACGAGATCTAGTCGCGTCGGCTTTTTGGCAGCCGCAAGTTCAAAGGGAGAGGGTTCTATGTCATTCTACATCTCAAAAAACTGAACCCCGAAGCATCGAAAGCGCTCGAAGTTGGGCCCGCAGTATTGCAAAGCAGCCTCAACCGTTCATCCACAAGAGACACCTGGCACGGGCGATTAGGCTCCTCGCCTTTTCGCCCATCGCGACTTCGAAACGCAAGGAACAAATCCGTCATCTTCCCGATGCGCGAGGTGCCGAGAGTGTCCAGGACCCGGGCCCACAACATCGCCGAGTGAATTCAGAACCGTTAGATATGAGAAGGACGTGTGGCACCCAAGTAAGCCATCTCGGCATTTCGCTCATTGCAACTGTGAATGAGCAAGGATTAACTCCTTCCATTTGCGAACACCGAAAGAACTTTGGGAATAAACATAGGGTCACAGCCCGCGGTCACTTGGGAAAGAAAGGAACTGTGCAAAAGGAGCCAAAGGCGTCGGGGCTAGTCGCCGAAAGGATCAACATGATCTCCATGCGCCATCTGATGCGATCTCGATCCTGGTTTTCGCTTGAAGTAAATGAAGATGAGAACGGGTGGTTGAAACCTCCTTTCATTCATTAAGTGTGAGATATGGAGGGTCTGGCAGGCAGTTTTCTCGAGAGGGTCTTGCGTACCCATTTTTTCAAAAGAAGCCATGCCGAGTTCTTGACTAGCAGGAGGAGGTCTGCACATGCTAGCTCGACACTTAATGGCTCAGCTACTCCCCTTACAGGAGCCATGCGTAGTTAAGCTGGTGTCTGACAGGGATTATCCGTCCAAATTCGACTTAAGGGACACCACGCCTTGGATGGATGAACATGCCTCTGTTAGGTGAATTTTCTTTAGTATATAGACTCAGTCTTGGTGTTTTGTAAGGTATCGATGGTAGAGCGAAGCTCCCGATTGTAATGTTTTAACACATTCCAGTTCTCGGGTTATGCATCTGTATGTAAGATTTCTTGTTTAATGTCAGACGGTCCTTATTTTCCCATCTAAGTTTTCATCTTATACTAAGAGAGTTCGTGATCGACTGATTCGCATGAATTATGGCAACTATGTTGTGATAAAGGATTTATTGTAGCATTATTGTTTTCTCTGGTTTTCTGCGTTTGAAATTAAGAAGATCTTGCATTTAAATGTCTTCTTCTACAGTCTGTTAGGAACCTGATGTTTACAACAGACCTTCGCATCTCTCTTACACAAGTCTTCCCCCTACTCGCCCTTACTACAACTCACTGTCTGAAGTTATCTAAGACCTCACATGCTCATGCATGCCTGGCCTAGTTTCGGAGTTAGAACCACATCGTTTTGAGTTAACCTCCATTTGATCACCCCATTAAACAAATCGTGACAAAAACTGATGGGCATCGGGCTCTGCTCCTGCTGCAATCCAAGGGTGACTTCCGACGCTAACATTTCTAGTGCCGTTGCTGGGGACGAAGTTGAAAATTTTCCCCGGGATTGAACGACATTGAGCCTCTAATTATGAAGGTGCATCGGGTATCAGAGCCTTTGAAGATTGCTACTGTGCACCTGGCGACTCCATTGTGACGAACTTGCCATGGTAATTGTGGCTTTCAGAGGCAGACACACACGGTCTCATCCACAACTGACTCTAGCTACACCTGAAACTGATCCAGAGGTGGTTCTCAGAAAAGGAAAGGCCTATGAAGAAGAAGCTTCCACTGTCGAACCAGGTAATCCACCATCTCCTTCTGTAAGAAATCCATTTTATCCTCCTCAGTTTCTTAATAGACCTCTTTCGGAGGTTTCCCGTTTCCTGAATTTCGGGAGTGTTCCTGCTGAGTTTTCCCCTCCTGGTCTGGGATCAGAGGGAGAAATCCTTGTCACTACCCTCTCCTTCGAAGCTGTACCTTGGCGTAGACCCAAGACTACAAAAGATTTTCCCACTCCTGCATAAATAGGAGTGTCTACTGACTTGAGCTTGTTAGCCTTCTCCTTAAATCCCCTTTTGTTTCCCATCCCACTCTCGGACTCATTCCCAGTAGCCCCTTCACGAACTCCTTCTCCTCCAAGTTCTCATCCACCCAATATTCCTATGGCTGGTGATAATCCCCCTCTAAATAGAATGGACGCCATAGTCGCTGCTAGATATGCTCCCTTAATCCTACCTCATCCTATGAATCCTCTCCCAGCTGGAGACTACTTGAAGTATATGCCCAAGTTCACTGGAGAAGGGGACATAACCGCGGAAGAGCACTTGGCTGCCTTCTACAGTTATGCAGACAACCTTAACATTGAAAATGAAGATGTCTAGATGAGGGTCTTCGTCCAGATCTTGGATGGCGAGGTGAGGAAATGGTTTAGAGGATTGTCCCCTGGATCTATTGCTGGGATCGAAGCCCTGGATAGTGCTTTCCTGAGGCAGTGGGGCGATAGGAAGGATTTCATGTATTACATGACAGAGTCTGGGTCTTTGAAGAAGATGGAAGGAGAGTCTGTCTTTGACTTCTCCAAAAGATTCAATAAGATGTATAATAAAATTCCTGCCGAAATAAAACCCTCAGAAGCCTCAGCCAAGATTTCTTATGCTAGTGCGTTTGGCCCCAATTTTTGTCTGTTATTGAGAGAAAGAAGAGCCACCTCCTTATCCCAAATGCAATATGCGGCCATAGAGGTGGAATCCAATGTATTAGCAGCTAACAGACTGAGGGACAAGGCCAACATAGATAGAAGAAATATAAGATCTGAAGCCTCAACTTCTGGCCCAACGGTGCCCCACCCTCAAGTGGATGAGTTGACCAAGATGGTGAAGTCTCTGTCTGCAGAGATGGAGAGAATGAAGGTGGAAGGGAGACAATCATACAAGGGCCCTCAGAGCACTGTAAACAAAGGAGGTTTCAGGAGGCCAAACAATATTGCTCCCCCGACTACGCAAAGAGAGAGGGGAAGAGACAGAGAAGACCAGAAGATTCAGGCCCCTTTCCAAAACAATTTTGTGGCCGAAGGGGAAGAAGGGAAACATATGAGCTTGATCCTGAAATCCATTGCTTCGGAGACACTCCTACTTTTCCTCATCTTACTCAATTAGCATATGAGGAGTCTCTCATGGACAATCAGCTAAATGAACTGAGCAAGGGAGACAAGGCTAGTGGCAACCAAGGCATATATGATCTGAGGTCTAAGAAAAAGACAGTAGCACCCGAGGTTCCTGAATGGTCCACTAGAACAAAGAAGCCTGCTAATGAAGCAACAGACAGTCACAGAGGTAAGAAGACCCAACCCCTCTCTCCCATAGTCCATAGTCATGTTCCCGAAATAAGAGAATTCCCAAAGTTGACATCTTCTTTTAATNAAGACCTCACTTGCCCATGCATGCCTGGCCTAGTTTCGGAGTTAGAACCACATCGTTTTGAGTTAACCTCCATTTGATCACCCCATTAAACAAATCGTGACACAAACTGATGGGCATCGGGCTCTGCTCCTGCTGCAATTCAGGGGTGACTTCCGACGCTAGCATTTCTGGCGTCGTTGCCGGGGACGAAGTTGAAAATTTTCCCTGAGATCAAACGACATTGAGCCTCTGATTCTGAAGGTGCATCGAGGATCAGAGCCTTTGAAGATTGCTACTGTGCACCTGGCGACTCCATTGTGACGACTCCACTCTGACGAACCTATCGTGGTAATTGTGGCTTTCAGAGGCAGACACACGCGGTCTCATCCACAACTGCCTCTAGTTACACCTGAAACTGATCCAGAGGTGGTTCTCAGAAAAGGAAAGGCCTCTGAAGAAGAAGCTTCCACTGCCGAACCAGGTAATCTACCATCTCCTTCTGTAAGAACTCCATTTTATCCTCCTCGGTTTCTTAATAGACCTCTTTCGAAGGTTTCCCGTATCCTGAGTTTCGGGAGTGTTCCTGCTGAGTTTTCCCCTCCTAGTTTGGGATCAGAGGGAGAAATCCTTGTCACTCCCCTCTCCTCTGAAGCTGTACCTTGGCGTAGACCCAGGACCACAGAAGATTTTCCCACTCCTGCACAAAGAGGAGTGTCTACTGACTTGATCCCGTTAGCCTTCTCCTTAAATCCCCTTTTGTTTCCCATCCCACTCTGGGATTCATTCCCAGTAGCCCCTTCATGAACTCCTTCTCCTCCAAGTTCTCATCCACCCAATATTCCTATGGCTGGTGCTAATCCCCCTCTAAATAGAATGGACGCCATAGTCGCTGCCAGATATGCTCCCTTAATCCTACCCCATCCTATGAATCCTCTCCCTGCTGGAGATTACTTGAAGTATATGCCCAAGTTCACTAGGGAAGAGGATGTAACTGCTGAAGAGCATCTGGTTGCTTTCTACAGTTATGCAGACAACCTGAACATTGAAAATGAATATGTCTGGATGAGAGTCTTTGTCCAAAGCCTAGATGGTGAGGTGAGGAAATGGTTTAGAGGATTGGCCCCCGGATCTATTGTTGGGATCGAAGCCCTGGATAATGCTTTCCTGAGGCAGTGGGGCGATAGGAAAGATTTCATGTATTAAATGACAGAGTTCGGGTCTTTGAAAAAGATGGATGGAGAGTCTGTCTCCAACTTCTCCAAAAGATTCAATAAGATGTATAACAAAATCCCTACTGAAATAAAGCCTTCAGAAGCCTCAGCCAAGATTTCTTATGTTAGTGCGTTTGGCTTCGATTTCTGTCTGTTACTGAGAGAAAGAAGGGCCACCTCCTTAGCTCAAATGCAAGATGCGGCCATAGAAGTGGAATCCAATGTATTAACAACTGATAGACTGAGGAACAAGGCCGATGCAGACAGAAGAAAGGGAAGGTCGGAAGCCTCAACCTCTAGCTCATCAGTGCCCCACCCTTAAGTGGATGAACTGACCAAGATGGTGAAGTCTCTGTCTGCAGAGATGGAGAGAATGAAGGTGGAGGGGAGGCAAGCATACAAAGGCCCTCAAAACGCCGAAAACAAAGGAGGTTTCAGGAGGCCAAACAATATTACTTCTCCGACTGTGCAAAGGGAGAGGGGAAGAGACTGAGAAGACCAGAAGATTCAGGCCCCTTTCCAAAACAATTTTGTGGTCGAAGGGGAAGAAGGGGAAACAGATGAGCTTGATCCTGAAATCCATTGCTTCGGAGACACTCCTCATTTTCCTCATCTTACTCAATCAACATATGAGGAGTCTCTCATGGACAATCAACTAAATGAACTGAGCAAGGGAGACAAGACTAGTGGCAGCCAAGGCAGGTATGATCTGAGGTCCAAGAAAAAGACTATAGCGCCTGACGTTCCTGAGCAGTCCACTAGAACAGAGAAACCTGCTAATGAAGTAGCCGACAGTCACAAAGGTAAGAAGCACCACCCCTCTCTCCCATAGTCCAGAGTCATGTTCCCAAAATAAGAGAAATCCCAAAGCTAACATCTTCTTTTAATTTCGAGCATGAAATTCAAAAGATTAGGATCCCTGTGTCCCTAACCGAATTGATTAAACATGAAGGGTTCAAGAAACGCTTCTTTGAGCTTTTACAGCCTGAGGTCTCATGCCTCCCCACAGACTCCATCAATTTGCAAGATGAAAAGCCTGCAATTGTCCTAGGTCCTATGGTAGAAGACAGGAATGACTCATCCCCTCCCTTCTACACTTCCTTGAATATACACGACAAGGTGTTGCACAACTTCTTGATGGATTCAGGAGCTTCTCACAACCTCATGCCCAAAACTGTCATGGAAGAATTAGGGCTAGAAGTCACCCGAGCCTATCATGACCTCTATTCCTTCGACTCCAGGAAAGTTCAATGTCTCAGTGTTATCAAAGACCTGGTCGTGACCTTGTTTCAGTTGCCCATGAAAAGTGTGGTCATGGATATTGTAGTGGCTGATGTCCCCCCCAAGTTCGGTATGTTGTTATCAAGATCTTGGATAAAAAGACTGGGGGGAACTTTGCAGATGGACCTCACATATGCTACTATCCCAGTATTTGGAGGAGAACATAGGAGGCTATACAGGGAATCCTAATTGGCCTATATAATCAGTGATGAAGCCAATCCTACCAACCATCCCATTTTTGCCTTGGACACTGATTTAGGTTCCAGTTTACTGCAACTCACTCATGCTCCCGAGCCTCCTCTTAAACTCAGAGAGTAGCCCTCCACTCCTCATGAATTTCCTCCCTCCATCACCCCCGTCTGGAAAATGTTTTTTGATGGAGCCTGTTCCAGAGAAGGCGTTGGCGCTGGGGTGTTTTTTGTGTCACCTTCTCAAGAGACCATATCCCTGTCATACAAGCTAGAGTTTGAGACCACCAACAATGTGGCAGAGTATAAAGCCTTTGTTATAGGATTGAGAGCTGCAAGGGAAATGGGAATTCATGAGGTAGCAATGTTCGAAGACGCAGAGTTGGTGGTCCAACAGATCAGAAACGCTTATCAAGCTAAGCACCCTCGACTCAGAAATTACAGAAATGAAGTATGGGACCTAATTGACAATTTCTTCTCAGCCTTCAACATCTCTTTTATTCCAAGGGAGGATAATGCTGTGGCCGATTCTTTAGCTATTTCAGCTAGCCAGTTCAAGGTCCCTCAGCCGTCTATGGCCAAATATGATGTTGAGATAAAATATAGGCCCTCTGTACCAGACAATGTCAAGCATTGGAAGGTATTCGAAGATGATCTGGAAATCGAGAAATTTCTCCAATCTGTTGATGAATTTTCTACATTGTACATTGATCAGGATCCTGATACAAAAGATAACCCTCACCCTGAGGTGTTTTTAAATAAAATTGCTAACCACCAGATCATTCAGCTACCTAGCAATCACATTCTGAGGGGGCTTATTCCTTTAGAAAGATTGTTCGATGGGAATGATGTGGCAGTAAAGGATAGGTTTTCAAGTGAAGATGCTGACACAGCCGAGTGCAGCATTGGCACACCGGAGGAGCCTAAGTATGCAAGTTGTCAAGGAGTTTGACCACAGAACAAAGGGCCGAATATATTGAGTTGCTGAGAGAATTTGCTGATGTGTTTGCATGGACCTACAAAGATCTCAAGACATATGACACATCCGTCATTGAACACAAGATCCCACTGAAGGAAGGGGCTAAGCCATTCAGGCAGAAGCTAAGACAGATAAATCCCATGTTGCTACCTGTCATGGAGAAAGAAGTGAAGAAGTTGTTAGAGGCCCAGATCATCGTTCCCCTGAGATATTTCGAATGGGTGGCCAATTTGGTTCCGGTAAGGAAGAAAAGTGGAGAAATCAGGCTTTGTGTCGACTTCAGGAACATGAACAGGAGCTCAAAGAAAGACAATTATCCCCTGCCCAACATGGAACACATATTGTAGAGGGTAACCGGTGCATCTAGGATCTCCATGATCGATGGTTTCTCTGGCTATAATCAGATATCGGTCATGCCTGAAGACAGAGAAAAAATGGCCTTTACCACTCCTTGGGGCACATTCATGTACGCCAAAATGCTTTTGGGTTAATGAATGCAAGAGCCACATTTCAACGAGCCATGGACATAGCTTTTATCGGAGAAAAAGATCAGTTCATGGTGATCTATCTGGATGACATCACAGTCTTATCGAGGTCCGACAAAGAGCACTGTTGTCACCTGAGAAAAGTTTTTTCGAAGTGTCGGAGGTTTGGTCTCTCTCTAAATCCCAAGAAATCTTTGTTTGCTATGAGGGAGGGGAAGCTATTAGGCCATATAGTATCAGCAGGAGGGGTGAGGATTGATCCTAGCAGAGTGGAGGCAATTCAGACCCTGTCACTTCCCAGATCTAAGAAGGAAGTTTAGGCCTTTCTGGGAAAGATTAATTTTCTGAGGAGATTTGTTTCGAATTTTGCTGAGCTGGTGAAACACATCACAACCATGCTCAAGAAGGGAAATGAAGTGAAATGGACCGCTGAACCCAGGGAATATTTTGTCCAGATAAAAAAAGCATTGACTGAGGCACCAGTGTTGATCAGTCCTGACTATTCGAAAGATTTCCTAATTTTCTCTTTCGCCTCTTTTGATACAGTAGCAATGGTCTTGTTGCAGAAAAATGAGGAAGGGTGAGAGCAACCCATTGCCTTCTTCAGCAAGGCATTAAGAGATGCAGAGGTCAGATATGAAATCATGGAGAAGCAGGCCTATGCCTTAGTGAAATCTCTCAAAGCTTTCAGAGTCTATGTCTTGCACTCAAAAGTGACCACATATGTTCCTTTAGCCTCTGTGAAGGACATCCTTGTACAGCCCGACATTGATGGGAAGAGGAGTAAATGGATAGCCAAGATCCTAGAATTTGACTTGGAAATAAGGCCTACCAGATTGATCAAGGGTCAAGGCTTAGCCAGGTTGTTGGCTGAAGCTAATCGCAAAGCTTTGGGGGTGGATTTCATCAATAAACAATCAGAAAATCAGCAGAATCAGTTGTCCTACGTAGGCCCTCGAACAAAACCCTTGTTGGCTCAATGTCCTTGGTATGAAGATGTCATATATTTTCTGCAGGAGTTGCGGCCCCCAGATGGCCTGTAAAGAAACAAAGCAAGAGCTCTGAAGCTCAAGGCAGTCAGGTACTGCCTTATCGATCAAAGCTTATACTGGAAAGACCCCCTAGGAGTGCTTTTAAAATGCATGGATCCACAAGAGGTCGACAGGATCAGGGTTGAATTTCACAGCGGCCTATGTGGAGGGCACCATTCCTGGAAGACCACAACCCACAAATTTATCAGAGCTGGGTACTACTGGCCCACCTTGTTCATTGATGTCCATAGAGGAGTTAGAGCCTGTATCACATGCCAAAGATTTTCAGGAAAGCAACAGCGCAAGTCCCTGCCTTTAAAGCCTGTAGTTGTTTCAGGACCTTTCCAGCAATGGGGTCTAGATTTTATTGGAGAAATCCACCCTGCTTCCAGCGGATAACACAGATGGATCCTGACTGCCACAGACTTCTTTACTAAGTGGATTGAAGCTATCCCCACCAGGAGTGCTTCCCACAAGGTAATCATTGGATTCCTGGAAGACCTCATCGTAAGGT
Organism: Picea glauca; assembly: GCA_000966675.3. Classification (NCBI taxonomy): domain Eukaryota; kingdom Viridiplantae; phylum Streptophyta; class Pinopsida; order Pinales; family Pinaceae; genus Picea; species Picea glauca. The sequence goes on from JZKD02S0797131.1 coordinate 11,467, forward strand.
TCGACTGCCCAAGGAAGATTGTTACTGATAACGCAACCTCTTTTAAGGCTGAGCCGTTAGTCAAGTTATGTGAACAATTTGGGATCAAACTGATTCACTCCACCCCATACTATCCCCAGGTAAATGGTTTAGCAGAGTCCTCCAACAAAAACCTGATAGGGATCATCAAAAGATTATTGGAGGACAACAAAAGGGCGTGGAATTCGAAGCTGAAATTTTCTCTATGGGCTGATCGGGTGACCACAAATAGATCTATAGGCATCTCCCCTTTTCAGTTAGTTTACGGAGTAGAAGCCGTCTTCCCTTCTCAGCTGGCCATTCCCGTAGCAAAATTCTTCCAGGATTATCAAGAAGAGCCCAATGATATGATCCGAAGAATTCATCAGCTGATAGAAGTCCAGCAAGCTAAAGAGCAGGTAATGATCAGAATTCAGGACCATCAGCAGAGGATCAAGTAGGTTTTTGATAAGAAGCCAAGAAGGAGGAGTTCCAGATAGGAGACCTGGTACTGAAATGGGATGCTCCTAAGCAGGACAAGGGAAAACACGACAAATTTGAAGCTCTGTGGATCGGACCTTTCAAAATCTCTGAGGTTTTCTCAAATAACACGTACAAGTTGCAAGATTTGGAAGGTGAAGAAGTTTTCAGCAGCCCAGTAAATGGGTATTTTCTTAAAAAATGTTTTGTCTGAGACTTCGGTGGCTCCTATATTTTGTAAATATTGTCCTTTCTGTTCTTCATTTTTACTTTTATTGTTTCGACTCAGTAAATGACTCCATTGCCCAACAACAAGGCACTGGAACTGCAAAATGAGTCCTTGGAGCATCATAGGGACGACTCTATCCCCCATGGAGCCTAATGTTAGCAACATTACTTGTCTTCGACATCGGGATATCCAGGTCTACAGGTTGCACGAGGAGCGCCCAAGCGCAGCGCATAGAAGAAGTCATTTTTCAGACTTAAAATCAAGCGAGCAGTCTGGTTTCAGCGATTAGGATTCATCCTAAGGAACAGATCAATGGTTGGTGGGAAATCACGGTTAGCGAAGCCGCGCCAAGGTTAGCGCAATGGATAGCACCCATATTGTGTGCAGGGAAGGATAACAGTCGTCCATCCATAGGATGCGTGGTGCGAGATCTAGTCGCGTCGGTGTTTCGGCATTCGAGAGTTCGAAGGGTGAGAGTTTCATGTTGTTCCATGTCTCGAAACCCCAAACCCCGAAAGCACCAAGAGTCGGGCCCGCGGTATCACGAAACATTCTCAGTCGTCCATCCAAAGGGGACACCTGGCGCCCAATTGACCCATCTTGGCATTTCGCCCATCGCGACTCTGATAAGCAAGGATCAACCCCTCCTTATTCGTGAACACCAAAAGCACCTTCGAGAATAAAACGCAGGGTTACGGCCCGCTGTCACTCGAGAGAGGAAAAGAGTTATGCAAAGGTGCCAAAGCGTTGGGTTTTTCCACAGAGGGGAATACCACGTCCTCCAAGACCAGTTCATTCTGACTTCGATCCTGGTCCTCGCTGAAGAATTAAATGAAGGTGAACAGAGGTAGTTGAAACCTCAGCTCACTTATTGAATGCGAGTTATGGGGGTTCTGGCAGACAGTCTGCCTGAGATGGTCCTGTACACTGATTTTCTCCAAAAGGTCATGGTCGGTCCTCATCTGACTAGAGAAAGTCTACGCATGCCATGTTGGCCTTTAATGTTGCTGCCATCTCCCCTACAGGAGCCATGCGCAGTTAAGGTGGCATCTGACGAAAGTTACCCATCCAAATTCGGCTGAGGGGACACCACGCCTTGGATGACTGAACATGCCTCTGATAGGCGAATTTGGCTGAGTATATAGACTCAGTCTTTGTATTTTGTAATCTATCGATGGTAGAGCGAAGCTCCCGATGGTAATGTTTTAACACATTCTATTTCTCTGGTTATGCATCTGTATGTAATATTTCTTGTTTAATGTCAAACAATCCTTCTTTTCCCGTCTAAGTTTTCATCTTATACTAAGAGAGTTCATGATTGACTGATTCACATGAATTATGGAAATTATGTTGTGATAAAGGATTTATTGTAGCATTATTGTTTTCTCTGGTTTTCTATGTTTGAAGGTAAGAAGATCTTGCGTTTAAATGTCTTCTTCTACAGTCTGTTAGGAACCTGATGTTTATGACAGACCTTCGCATCTCTCTTACACAAGTCTTCCCCCTACTCGCCCTTACTACAACTCACTGTCTGAAGTTATCTAAGACCTCACTTGCTCATGCATGCCTGGCCTAGTTTCGGAGTTAGAACCACATCGTTTTGAGTTAACCTCCATTTGATCACCCCATTAAACAAATCGTGACACAAACTGATGGGCGTCGGGCTCTGTTCCTTCTGCAGTCCAGGGGTGACTTCCGACGCTAACAGGGCCACTTCAAAAATAAGAACTTGGAGGTTGTTTAGAAGATATGTCAGGGTACTTGTGGTACGAATTTGAGCTTCTGGGCCGTGTGGAAGATAGGGTTTTTTACTAGTCCTATAACTAGTCTCAAACCTGTGTTATGAATAAAAATTTCATAACTTCTTCATATAGGATCCAAATTCAGTGAGACCAGTTGCATTGGGAAGAGGAAAGTCCATAGTAGTTTGGGTATGAATTTCATAATCTAGTATTTAATATTAGATGCACGACATTTTGTACAAGTTCTCTCTCCCAGAAATTCCAAAACTCGACAAAGTTTGGGAAAGTTACCCTAACTTTCACTTGGCACATCCAATTTAGGTCAGACATGTGGAATTATAGAGAAGACATTTCATAGTACTACAAGTCAAAATTTGAAACTCATAAGGGCTGAAATTTCAGAAATACATTAGAAGAAAGGTCGACTAGGAGGACAAACTCCAAATCAGGGTTTCAAAGGTATGTTTACTTAAAACTATCATAACTTTTGATTGGGATGTTAGATTGCACTGATTCAAAATCCATTGGAAAGAGAAAACATAGAATATCGTATTGGAACAAGGATTATAACTATTTGAGATCATTATTACTAATATATTAAGGTTGTAAATTGAGGTTTGGGTTAGATCTCAATTAAGATTCAATGGAAATACCTTACTTTACTG
>JZKD02S0797142.1:0-22862 GCA_000966675.3 Picea glauca
AAAACTCATAAGCCTACAGCTTATACAAAACTTGGCTCACCAGCCTATAGAACATATTTACAATCTCTTTCAGAGCATGGTTTACATCGGGGCTCGGCCTTGGGGACACTACAGTAGAGGAGTATGACTCCATTGTCAAAAATAGTGCATGGGAAATTGCCCCAAGACCAGTCGACAAATCAGTGGTGGAGGGTAAGTTGTTAATCATTTTTCTTTATGTTGATGATTTCATATTTACTGATGATGAGCAGTTGATACACTTATGCAAGGAGGACCTTGCAAAGGAGTTCGAGATGAAGGATTTGGGCCTTCTTCATTATTTCCTTGGTTTGGAAATATGGCAGCAAGATGGTGAACTTTTTGTGTCTCAAGGAAAGTATGCAAGGGAGATATTGGGTAAGTTTCACATGGAGGGTTGCAAACCCATGGATAATCCTCTTCTAGGAAACTGGAGGAAAGAGGATGCTACTTCTGGAGAGGTGGTGGATGCTATTGTCAATCGACAGTTAGTGGGTTCGCTAATGTATTTAGTGAATACGAGACTAGACATTTTCTATGCGGTTAACCAACTAAGTCAAGTGATGGTTAAGCCTACCAAACTCTTTTGGAAGGTGGGTAAGCATGTCCTGAGATATCTGAAGGGAACATATGAGTATGGACTATGGTACAGACAAATGGATGAGGTGAATTTGCATGGCTTCACGAATGCAGATTGGGCGGGCATACCAACGGACAGAAAGAGCACATCAAGAGGGATCTTTAGTATCGGATCTACAATTATTTCTTGGTATAGTAGGAAACAGAGATCCGTGGAATTTATTTCAGCGGAAGTGGAATACATGGCAGCGAGTCAAGCTGCATGTGACGCTATCTGGATGAGAAAGATCTTGGTTGGTTTGTTTGGTTCTCATTTAGATCCGATAATGATTTACTGTGATAATCAAAGTTGCATTAAACTCTCAATTAATCTTGTGTTTCATGACAGATCTAAACATATAGATATCTGGTATCATCATATCAAAGATTGTGTGCAGCGGAAGATCATGTTGCTTCAATACATTCCTACGAAAGATCAGGATGTGGACATTCTGATGAAGGCGCTCACCAGGAGCAAATTCGAATATCACAGAGACAGGATTGGGGTGAAGGATAATCCCTTTCTTGTTGAGAGGGAGTGTTGAAAAGTCAACAAGAAACATGTGTCTAATTTACTTTTCCCTTAAATAAATTGGACAATAAATATTAATCTATTATCTCATTCATAACTGAGTGATTTGGAATTGTAACAGAATTACAAGTGTAGTTAAGTGAGTTAAGCTTAGTTGTACTAGTGCGAGTTCAGTGAATTAATTATTCATTAATTCACAATTAGTGAACTCGCATGCAACTAAAGATTCACCACGGTTAACTACATGCATGTCAATCCAATGGACACCCAGTTGAGATAATAGGTGAAAGGGACAGTTGGATATCAGTTGTGATTTGATCACACATGCATTGGATATGCTTATGAGCATGTGAAAACTAAGTAATTTGAGATGATAGTGAGAATTCGAATTGCAGATTTTGTGCATAGGAGGCAAGCTGTCTGGACATGAAAATTGGCACATGTATTTGTTGATTTGTGTATTATAGTGTGAAATGATTGTATTGTACTGAGAGCTCTTGGATTAGAGTTTTGTATGAGATTGTTTCATGATTCATGATATACATAATATATGATAGTGGGGTTTTTAGCTTTATGCTTTCCCGCTAAAACTTATTTGTTGTGTGTTACTGATATTTCACTTTGTGCTCATGGTTGTGATTGTGGTTTAATTGCTTCCGCAAGAATAATAGTAGAAGTGATTCTCTATTTAATAAGTGGTGGAAATTGTTAGATCAAGAGAATCGTAGGAATACTCATTTGGGTATCAAAATTTCTACACGTGATTAATCCTACGTCTTAAAGTAATGAAGATATAAAAGCATGATTTCCTATTTACTAACTGGTTACACCTAGAGACAATCCTCTTAGTTGGTGGTGGGAACATAAATCTAGTTGTTCATTCTAAATTTCATACACACCTCCACCACCTTTCCACCCACACTTCTTTTAACTAAGACACTGTATTCTTTCTGCAAACCACGTCCGAGCTTTTTCCGTCTCTGATTTATGTGATAGTTTCTCCTCCTACATGCTTGTTAGACTCTCAAGAAACATCATGGGAGGATCAGTTGTGAGATATGAACCCGCAACTCTGGACAGTTTGCTGCTACACCCAAAGGCCTACCAAATATTTCTTCAGGCCGGCTGGATATCGTATTTTAAGAAGTTGAAAGAGTTTAGTGAGGATGAGGTATTAGAGTTTAGTCAAAATCTTACTGAAGGGTATTCAATGGTGAATGGGGTAAGGATTTCAGTAACAGAAGCAAGCATTGTTGTTGTAACAGGGTTGCCAAGAACAGGAGACCGATGGTTTAACAGAAAAACACATCTTCTGGATGCACATAAGGGGTTCCTCGTCAACACTGAGCGAGTTCAGACCAAGGGTAGAGGTGTAGATGTCAATTCCTTACCAGATCCATGGGGGAAAGTCGTAGAATTTCTTAAAAGGTACATTACCTGCGAAGGTCGATACCAAGTTTTTTATTTTTCTGATTTCATCTTATTATCACATCTGCGACATCAGAAATTGATAAACATTCCTTATTTTCTCCTACATTCATTGCATAACATGGCCCGTTTTGTAAAATAAATCCAAGAGCCCCAAGAACTGTGTTTCTAATCACAGACTCATTGGCCTATTAATTCACAGAGGTATGGGCATTTCCAATAACCCATTACTTGCTGCAGAAAACCAACCACAATCTATAAATCTAGAAAGAATTGTACCAGTCCTTGAAAATGAAACCCATGGACCTCTTCCAGAGCCTCTACCCTCGGCTGCAACAGCAGTCCAAACCCTTACTATCGTTGTCCGTAAGACGACTTAGAAAAGTAACCATATAACCCGAAGCCATCCTGGCACCAGACAAACAAGCCTCAACAACTTTGCATTACAACAACCTGTAGTTGTGGAAAAACAAATAGATAAAGAGCCAACCGCTCGACCAAAATCACAACACTTGGCTACTACACCAATTATTGAAATCCTACCCCATGCCTCTGACAAGAAAACCCCTGCTCTTACCTTTGCATTACCTAAAAAGAGAGCAAGGATAACACAATCCACTATAACATCAAGACCACTTACCCCCTTTTTTGTGGCACCAACAATCACACAGAACACTCCTATTGTTGTTGCAGTCAATCAAGCACCTACTATCATTACCTGTGCAACTTCGCAGAAAAGGAAACGTCCATTCAAAGGAAAACCTCGGAGAGCCCTTGACCAAATTGGATCAACAGCAAATCAAATCCCTCTGGCTGCTACGACAGAGAATTATATAGTGGTACAAATACCAGGTTTTACTCTATGCCCAGAACTGCAGGAAACTATCTTCTCCTTTCAAAATGAATGTACCCAATTCGCAGCAGAATCATCGGTGCTGCCTGAAGATTTTGTGCATCCTATGTCCGTTGAATATGTCTAGATCATCATAGACCCCAGTATACTAGAATATCCTCCTTGTGTGATTGAGGAAGAACACCCTGTTCCTCCTCCTGCAATGAAGAAGAAAACCACTACTTTCATTTCTACTTTACCCAGGAGAAAAACCAGGTCCACCAGGTTTGCCAAAGCTGCAATTGGAAGGCAAGATATGGAGCAGGCCATTCCTATTCTTTGTCCACTATCCCCTATGGTTGATCCAGGGACAGTTCCAAAAGAATCAATAGTCCACGTCGAGACTGATCCACAAGAACCAGTCCTAACAAGTACAACTGTTACACAAGAACCAGTTGCTCCACAGAAGATTGTCCCACCAGAGCTAGAAATATTAGAACGAATTGTCCATGACGAGACTGCTCCACAAGAACTAGTCCTAACAGCCACAACTATTACACAAGAACCAGCTCCACAACATGCTGAGGATGTGCCACTTGCCCAATTATTTGCCCAAATGGAGCAAAAGATCAACAATACAGAAAATTCCAAGATCGTTGCACTAATAACAGAAAATAATAACCTCAAAGCAGAGTTAAAGACCTTGAAATAGGAAGTGGCAGCTGCTCGACAAAAGAATCCAGAAGGTATAACCTTGGACATCCTAGCACTAACAAAATTTGTTATGGGTAGAGACAAAGAACTCATGTGTTTTGAGTGTGGCAACATTTACTATGAGGCAGGATATGAGGTAGTCAAAGTTCCATTTGCTACAGGACCAACAAATGTATCAATCAGGACTGAACATGGACTTCTTGCTACACAAAAATCAGTAAAACAGAGGAGATCTCAACATCATAAATCAGCTCCTGGTATACCAGAAACTTGCAAACAAGAACCTATGTTTCGTTCATGAGTTGTTACTCGAGCAACTCAAATTGATCCTGTTCTCAAGAATAAAGAAACCCAAACAGATTGTTGACACAACAGATTTTCTTTTTGACACAACATTCTTCATTACCGACACTTAGAAATTTCTCTTAACAATTTTGCACTGGATGAGATATTGATCTACCTCAGCTACAAAGTAAGGTTTGAATGTGTTTTGCATGAGGACATACAATTTCTTCAGTTGGGGGGTATGTTAGGACCCTGAAATGTCCCTTTTTCACTACACCTTTTGATCATTCAACCTTCTCGTTCCTAAGCTAAATGACTATTATAATGAGCACCAAGACCCTTTTTCCCAAGGTATGAACTATTCAGATTGCTTTTATATTTTCATTTACTTAGCATGTTTGATTGATAATGTTCACATATTTTACCCATGAAATGATTTAACTAATGATCAAAATGTTAGAACATCCCACTTCAAGAAACTCGCTGTTGTTACAGCTATGCGCCAATCCTGTAAGTTGTTACATGACTTCTGCAACGGATGCCCACCAATCCTAGAAGCTGTTACACAACTGCTATGATAGAAGCATGTTAATATTGGAAGCTATTACAATAGATGCCACCAGTCCTATTGTGATATGACTGCTGCAACACCTGCTGATTAGAATGTTGGCTCACGATGTTGATGAAGGAGAATTCAAGATTTTGTATTAATGATATCTAACGAACAACCTGAGAATCAGGGATTCTCAAGACTGTTATGTTTTTGAACACTGAACTACTCTGACTTTAAATAGCAAAGATTTTGTAATGTAAAGGGTTGTTATTATTTTTCTTTGGTGACTGAAGAAAGTAGCGATTATCGTACATAGACATCTTTTTGGAAATTGAATGAAGAAGTGGATTGAATTCCTTTAGCAGACTGTAACCTATCTCTTTGAGTGGATTCAGTGAGAAGGACAGATCCCACCTTCCTCACCGATTCCCCTCTATTTCAAATTCTAGATTTAGTCGTTTTCATTGCAAATGGTTTAAGTGTTAGATATTTCTGAATACAATTGATGTTATAGTTTAGTTCCTTCTTGGTAAATGCACATAAACTTGTCTCATGAGAATTAGAAGTCAGTTGTTGAACATGGCTGGAGAACTGCTTTTCCTTTTTCTGCATTAGGTTAAAATCTTGTTTTGGAGAATTAAAAGTGTGAAGTATCTTCTTGCAATAAGTAGATTTCCCTTCTACAATAGTGTAGAATTTCTTCCTGCAAAAGTAAATTAGAAAGATAGATTAAGGTAGACAATTCATGGTTTTTGTATATTCATCAGTTTAGATTGCAATTATGATTTTAAGTCTGTAGCACTCAGCTGTATCAGCACAATTGTGTTAGCGATAATGTTTGTTTGTTTTGTTAAAAAGAACTTCCCTACTACAATTAGATTAGAGATGCTTTCATAATCTAGCATAGACTGTGAAAAATTATCTTGAAATAATAGACTTCCCTGGGCTGACAATTTATATTGAACACTTTTATTTTCCATTCAATTAGACAATTAAAGTGCCCAACAATAGCCTTTTTCCATGCCTTCCATCTTGACAACCATCCTCTGTCCCTCCAGGACATATCTTTCACCTCACCTATATCAATAACTGTGAGATCTTATCATCAATTTCAATTCATAATTTTCTTACAAATACGTCACCCATAGATTTCTAAATTCCACATTTTATTTTCAGATATGTTCTGCATAGGAACCAGGTTCTTAAGTATGAGATTTTCCTTCCCATAGCAGTTTGTATCAGCAGGCATTGGTCTTCCTTATGGGCTTACTTCTGTTTCCATATTCAAGACCCTTCTTCCTGCAACTCCATCTTCATATATTCAAACAAGTTGTTAGTGCCCGTGCACAATATATCTTCAAAACTATGCATACTAATAGTCAAATCATTTTCATCTATTCAATGGTACAAAGAAAAAGGAAATATCATTCTTTATGCATGCATTCTTTCAACATACCAAATGTTCCAAATGCAATTCAAATATTAAATGACTTTAATTAATGTGTCAATGTTCATGACCATATTCATACCCAATGCACCCTTGCATTGATTTCAAGTTTTCCACACTTTATGGCAAGCAATTTTCCATGGTGTGTTGTAGTTCAACCAACCTCCTCACCATATAGCTCATTTATTCTCATTCATTATTACAGCAGGACAGTGCTTCCTACTACAAGTTGATCGTGTCCTGAATTTAACATATTATAATATGAAACCCAATTTTCATATGGTTGCATCTAAACACTTTCTTCCTTACCGGTAACTAGTGGTGCCAATACTCATGGCCATCCACTTCCTTTCTTTAATTCCTTTACAATTAAGGTAGAGTATTGGAAGGCAACCTATTATCTTCCCTCATATGCAAGCATGCATTTCTTCAATGCATTCAATTAAATGTGTTGCCTATGAGAACTTTTGTTCCCAATCACTCTTGATAGGTCAATGTACCTATGACACTATTGATTCATGAATTTTCTTTCAAGGATTCCAATCATCCTTAACTACTAGAGATCACTTTCTCTATTCTTCAGGTTCTTTTCCTGAATCATACCCTACTTGGGTATCAATGGAATCCAATAACCACTCAAATTCAATTACTTATCATTGAAATAATAAAATATTTCAGAAGGGATTCTTACCCAATCCCTTCATACCTTATGCCTCATAGGAATGAACACTTTTATACATGTTCTAGCTTCCAACACCCTCTCTGATATTACCTCATCAATGGTGCTTTATGGTGACTTTTAAAGTCCCTTCAACAAATTTCAACAACAACCTTCTTGTATTCATCCTTTGCTTGAGGTTTTCCATCATTGGTAATTGTCTTTCCCAAAAGTTTTAATTTCTTTCTACACATGACCTACATCACAAATATATTGGTCGTCCTGTAAAATAAAAATGCATGTATCATAAAATTTAAATAAATAAAACATTTTCATATATTCCCCAACATATCTCTATGCACTCTACCACATTACCCTTAATGTTTTCATGAGTGTAAAGAAAATCAAATTTCCAGTTGTCTCTAGAGCCACATATTTATTATCATTGTCATGCCAAAACACTCACACCCAACAACATATCAGCTTCCCATCCCAACATATCAATTGAAGGTTATTATTATTATTATTATTATTATTATTATTATTATATACTTCCATCCCACTACCCAATTTTCAACAATCATTAAGGTTGTGACTCTGTTCTCCTGACATAGTTTTTACACAGTTCCTCCATAAGGAACTCCTTCAGCATGCAACTTCCTTATTTCATATCCATCACTATCTATGATGGTCTCAACCTTGAGTTAACTTCAGCTTTACCAATTCAATTATTTACCAAATATTCCATAAGGAATATAAATTTGTGTTCTTATGATGCGTTCTGAATTACATATGCACATTATCCTATTGTGCTTTTATGCACAGTGCTTTTGCTATATGATTCAACATACTATGTGTCTACTATAGGAATACTTATAGTTTATTTTTTTATCTACTAAAATTTAGTTATCTCATGATTTTTCATGACCATTTACATCTAGCCTTTAAAATCTCGATCAGGTTTCCTTTTATCATGACAATGAAGCATCCCTGTTCATTTACTCTTTCATCCATTTATACTAGATTTTCTTGAGGAGAAGACACACATCCTCCTCAAGCTATTATTTAAAACAAAATAGGCATGACTCTTCAAAATAGAGTCAGTAATGCATCCATGGTATTCATTCTATACTAGAAGGTGCAATTCTTTCCTTACATTTCACTTATTCAAAAAGTCACATATTGCCTCTCATATACATGTACTCATATATCATACATGCGCCTCATTTGCAAAGTTTTCTATCATTCATTCATATCTATTGGGTTTTAATATCATACTTCATATCAAAAAACTTTATAATGCATTTGATCCATGCACTCAACCATATACAAACATAAATAAATATTCAACATGCAAGTTCACTACTTGCACCTCTTTCCATGTCATTCACACACATGGACATTTAAAACTTCTAAATTCTTCCTCCTAGACATCTCACATCCATTCTTATGACAGTCTCATAGGAGTACTCAACACTATGTTGTCCTCTCTGTTGAGAGATTATAGTCATTCCCATGGAAAGTCTCGCAGACATATTCATCATTATGTTTCTCTTTCTACATGATAACAACTAGCAAGAAAACACACTTGCCTCAACTTTTATAAAATAATTTCACAACCCAGAAATAAAGTCTGGGAAATTGCAACCATTACCATGGAAACAAAACAACCAATATAGCTTCTAACTATTCTTGATCAATAGACCTTTTTATCAAGGGAATCATTTTTTAGATTCCCCCTTACTGCTACTTAAGCACACCAAGTCATACCTATTTGGATACCATCCATCTTTGGATTTCAACCTGATGCATTGGTCATCTAGAAGTGCCCCAACACTTCCTTTACCACATTTGGGATCAAAATTTCATTAACCATTCTATCTTATCCTCATAGTGTAATATACCGTCAATATCATTAACATTTTACTTATGTTGTTATAATCAGATTATCACTAACTATATGATCTATGACATCACCATATTTCACATCCAATGATAGACTATAATAAGTCTATATGCACCAAGAATTTTACCCATGCATGTAGTGCAAACGTATTCCACTTGCTTACCTCTTGCATTCTTATGCATAGGCATGCCCTTAAGTTAATATGGGCATACACTCCCTTAACACAACCATGAGATTTTGAATTTTCTCATGTCACTTCACTTCTTCCATTAGGGTTATTCTCAGTTCATATTACTCCTTTTTACTTCTTTACAAAAAGGGGATTATCCCAATAACAGGTTTTCAATTTCTAAACATGGGGAAATTATACTCACAAGGCATAATCTCTGGTTAAGCAACAATTTTAATTAACAGAGGCTTCATAAGCTAACATTTGCAAGAAACCTTGCCATCTATTTAGTCCATTCTCCTCCAAGTCTTGTTATTAGTGTCCATCAACATAATCCCACTCTTATAGGAGTAGCTATAATTCTACCAAAGAAACAATATGCTCCCTCTACCACACATCAACATGTAAATTTTCTACTGTAAGAAATTCTAAAATGAAATCTCAATCAAGGAGCTTCTGCATATAACAGATAAAATATGTCCAACACAAAGAAACTTTTCTAACCGGCTTGTCTTGACCTTGTTATACCAGTCATGTGACTGATTTCTAGCCCATCTAGGCCTAGTGTTTGAATCATGCTCTAATAGATAGTGTCGGGTAAGGTGCCCTCCCCCTTAACAGTTTTTCTAAGAAAAATAAATTATTTGACTCTTTCGTTAGCCCAAACAGGCCAAGTGTTGTTTCCTTCTTTGATACCACTCTGTCAATGACCCGACCCCTAAGTACCTTTTTGAGGGATGGGGTATAAATTTTTCACTTTTCTCAATCACCTAATCCCTGTATCTAGGATTCCATTGTCTTTGATTCAACGAGGATTTTCCATCGACTATAAATTTGTCCAAATCCTAGAATTTGGACCACAAGTTATGGTCCTTCAAAGTTTTTTAGGCCCTCATCGAATAGAGTCTCTCACCACCTTGTGGCATCCATGTGGCTCCCTATCACACAATGCGCCACATCATCATAGCATACACAGATTCTCCCAACCATAGGTTGATTCTTTTCTATCTCTTATAATCCTATTGATTTAATTAATAATTACCATGATAAAATCCCACTCTTTACTAATCATTTAATCATTTATTTAATCCCTATTAGGGATAATTGATCTTTATTCAAATTAATTAACCCCATAAGTTTTTACTTGGCCTAAATTACCAGCCTAATTAAACCAATGATTACTTCCCTTTCACCTTGGTAATCCCACATTTCAGGGTAAATTTAGTGTTAATTGTTATATCAATGCCCCATCACATAAACTTATAATCTAATCGTATAATAAATTTGTTCTTTTATTAATTATATTCAATATAATTATATTTAATTATATTCAATATAATTATATTTAATTATATTATAATATGATTAAATATATCAAAGGGAACTTAGGGTACTAATATTAGTTAACACCTAAGCCTCCGGAATTTGGCGTAATTCCTCTCCACGCTTTTATGAACATATCCAAAATTTTTGAATGTCGAAGCTATAGAAAGGGTCCCACTTATATTATGACTTTATGCAAATACAAGTAATTATATTATAGTACAATATAATTAATTATGTTTAATAATATTATAACATTGGAATACGGGAAGGTAGGTTTGGCCCTCCAGACCTTTTAGCTTGTTCATTTTATCCCCCAAACATCTAGAGTCCCAAAGCCTCAAACTCCTAGAGATCCAGAGTCCTGAACTCCCAAAGGGTCCACACTTACACGTGACTGCACATTAAATATTAAATTCAAAAAGGAAAAAGGGTTTTCACGTTTTCACGTAAAAATATCATAATAAAATCATTTATAATATATTGTAAATGTGAATGAACCTGCACAGATAAGATCTAGCTAGCAAATGACATACACAGTTTGCAAAAAAATGAGAGAAGAGAGAAACAAGAGAGTGAGAACAAAGAATTTACATTAACCAAATGAATGAATGATAATTTACACATTATATACATTGTATAACTCAACTAATTCACACTGGAGGAGAACCAATGCACCATAGTGGTGGTATAGAGTGATTTGGACACACACCGACAGTTACGGGAGTAAACTGCCACCTAGTCTCAGTCAACTAGTCTCTCAGTCTTCAGTTAACTGACTGAAACATAGTGAAGTGAGGAGGAGATTAGGGAATCATGGGTAATGTGCTAGTTTGGTGATAATCCCAAGGAAAATGAACATTAGTTGGTGATGATCCCAATGTTGCATGGTGATGATCCCAATGTGGCATCTAGACTCCACTCAACTGATCAAATTGAAGTGNTCACTCCAAGACGATTGTGCAGAGAATGGAACTTCTCCTCGGTGAAGGTCTTGGTGAAAATGTCTACAGTCTATTCTGATGAAGGAAAAAACTGCAGGTCAATGATCCCCTCATGTATTTTGAGGAAAAGATATGAAATAATCTTACTCAAACATTTTCAGGTCTTACCTGGCTAAAGCAAGATAGACGAGAATAACACCCTATGTTTATAGCCATCAAAAATTGTTTCCTAATCCACAAGTATTGGTTACAAGGGCTTAGGATGATTTTATTATAAATAAAAGATTGCTGAAAAATTCAATATTTATGTAATTTTCTGAATATAACAGATGCAGAAATAAATGTAGAAACAGAAGAAAAAATACCAAGACAATAATAAACATAGATGAGACATAAAGCAATCACTTATTTCATTCCAATTTATTGAAGACTCATTCTCTTTACAAAATTCCCCGAGGAATTTTGTACCAAAGTCAAACTTAGATGTCCCCGATGAAAACCATACAAAAGGACTTATGACAGAAAGTAAAAAACTGAACTTTAAAAGCTGGATCAGCTTGCCACAGATTGTTGCCCACTTGGCTTTGCACAATATCCTTTATCAACAATGAAATTTAATTCATAAATAGAGCAGTCTACACAGACTATCAAAGATAGATCAACACTTCTGATAAGAAAGTGTCTAAATGATGTAATTCAGCCTTGAATCTTGTTGTCTACAATATGACCCTTCTATCATAAAAGAGAATTAGGCTTTCAATGAATTAAAGAATGAATGAAAAATGGATTATCTCAATAAAACTCAAGAGCAGACCTTAGTATGTTGTCTCCTTCTATTCTCCTCTTGTTCCTCCTTCTCTTTTTTCCTTTAAGCAATAAGAATTAGTTGAAGTAGTTAAACTACCTCTTTAGTTAAGTTAACTAAAACTCAACTAACTTTTATTTTAGGGGGGGAATTAATAAAATAATAATAAGGGTCTTAATAAATAATAACTAGTAGGTGGAACCCCTTGCGACTCCCTTTAGTTTCTTAACAACATAAACACAACTAGTTAATCAATCAAACACATCCCTCTTTGTGGCTCCCATCATCACTCTCATAATTTGAAAATTAATATCAATGATATTTNTCACTCCAAGACGATTGTGCAGAGAATGGAACTTCTCCTCGGTGAAGGTCTTGGTGAAAATGTCTACAGTCTATTCTGATGAAGGAAAAAACTGCAGGTCAATGATCCCCTCATGTATTTTGAGGAAAAGATATGAAATAATCTTACTCAAACATTTTCAGGTCTTACCTGGCTAAAGCAAGATAGACGAGAATAACACCCTATGTTTATAGCCATCAAAAATTGTTTCCTAATCCACAAGTATTGGTTACAAGGGCTTAGGATGATTTTATTATAAATAAAAGATTGCTGAAAAATTCAATATTTATGTAATTTTATGAATATAACAGATGCAGAAATAAATGTAGAAATAGAAGAAAAAATACCAAGACAATAATAAACATAGATGAGACATAAAGCAATCACTTATTTCATTCCAATTTATTGAAGACTCGTTCTCTTTACAAAATTCCCTGAGGAAGTTTGGACCAAAGTCAAACTTAGATGTCCCCGATGAAAACCATACAAAAGGACTTCTGACAGAAAGTAAAAAACTGAACTTTAAAAGCTGGATCAGCTTGCCATAGATTGTTGCCCACTTGGCTCTGCACAATATCCTTTATCAACAATGAAATTTAATTCATAAATAGACAAGTCTACACAGACTATCAAAGATAGATCAACACTTATGATAAGAAAGTGTCTGAATGATGTAATTCAACCTTGAATCTTGTTGTCTACAATATGACCCTTCTATCATAAAAGAGAATTAGGCTTTCAATGAATTAAAGAATGAATGAAAACTGAATTATCTCAATAAAACTCAAGAGCAGACCTTAGTATGTTGTCTCCTTTCATTCTCCTCTTGTTCCTCCTTCTCTTTTTTCCTTTAACCAATCAAAATTAGTTGAAGTAGTTAAACTACCTCTCTAGTTAAGTTAACTAAAACTCAACTAACTTTTATTTTAGGGGGGAAATTAATAAAATAATAATAAGGGTCTTAATAAATAATAACTAGTAGGTGGAACCCCTTGTGACTCCCTTTAGTTTCTTAACAACATAAACACAACTAGTTAATCAATCAAACACATCCCTCTTTGTGGCTCCCATCATCACTCTCATAATTTGAAAATTAATATCAATGATATTTGAAATCATATCCAAAACTATAATATCCAACATATCCAAAACATTGTGTGTTGTCCAAAACTTTAGAAGTCAATTGTTCTCAACAATCAATCAGTTAAAACACTCAAAAACCATATTTGCCACTCTTGGAGGCAATTTTATCCTTGTTGTTGTTGTCTCCCTTTGATTTCTCTGAATTTTCCTTAGGTCGTGTGGAGCCTTTAGGCCTAGTCTCACTGATGACATGAGAGAAATCATCTCTTAAATTCATGCGGGATGAAACAGATTTGGCAGAGTCATTTGAGGGAGAGGAGGGGGAATCATCGGCTTTTCCTTTATCAGGTGCATGGTGGGCTTCGGTTTTTAACCTCTTTCTTGTGTGGGAATACTGTACTGGTGAGTGTGCAGGGGAAGCTTGGACAATTTGGTTAATAGGTAGAGGAGGAGTAGGTAGAGACAAATTGGGCCAGCCACGATGTTGGGAGACTGTCGGGTGGACAATCTCTTTCCATCCATCATTTTCTGGTACTTCGGATTGTAATGCGACATGATGGGGAACTGGAATACCAAGGACATGCGGGGCTTGGAAAGGAGGAATTTATAGCCTAGGTTGGACCACTCCTTGTCCAATCCAGTTAAAATATCCATCTTGGAATAGCTGGCTCAACTCTTGTGAGTCTGCATCGAAATGTATAGAAAACCTTGGCCTTCTAGGGCCACTATTCCAATTTCCTCTTCCTTTGTTACCCCGGACATGGCTACCTCTACTGAAAAAGCTCATTATTGTATGCATTATTTATTAGCAACTAGTTTCTTCAACAAAACATACATGGCATCTCTTTAAATATGAAACAAAGTTTGGCTCAGCAACACATCAGACTCATGCAATCCAATCCATAATTCGTTTAATATTTGTTAATGAGGAGGGGGTGAATAAGGGTTCTATGATATATGAGGGATTGTATTTGTTAGTATCCAGATACTAAATATTCGATTTTCTCCTTGTTGCAGGAATGGGGTTATTCCTGTAGTGCTGAAAAGTGTATTTTGGCTAGTGTCATACTTCTATTTTTTCATCAAAGCTCTTGTCGATCGCTTTTACTTGCATTCCAAAACATTGTCAGTATTTCCTAAACCCTAGTTTTTTATGCCTTCTTTGTACCTTGAAATGAAATGTATATTCTGATTCTAAAAAAATTCCTAAGAAAAAGTGGTGTGTGTTTTTAGAAGGCTAAACATTAGACTACACCATTTAGTATCCTAAGTTTACGTTCTCATCCTATCTATTCTTTGTTGATAAATCTATGTAAACATTTCCATAGATAAATATCATTGATAGTTGAGTCAAAGTCATACTATATATCAAGTTACCCACACCTACCAAAGCCCATAGGCCCAATTCTCATGGCCAATCCACGAGTTAAAATTGTATGCCCAATTCTTATGCCTGCCATGTAATACACCAAGTTACATCCACGCAACATGATTCAAATCCTTGTCAATCCATTTGGCGTGCGTTATGACCAAAAAGAGACCTCATCGACAGATAGGCAGAGATCTTGTTAATAGATCCTTGTCTTAACGATTGAGCAGGTGTTAAAGCTCCCAATGCTATCTTAAAGCTAGTAAGGTTTTCAGGGAGCAATAAGGTCGATATTTGTCAAGTTTTGTAGATAAATGCTATGAAGAAAACACAGAGGTGTTAGATAGAATATGGGTTGTATTTTGTATTTCCATTTGGGGTTAAATTCATCCTGCCCAATGGCAAAGAGATTGAATATTGATTTCTCAGACGGAGTCCTAAAATTAAGCCTCTTCCTCCCTTTGCAAAGATACCTCATCCTAATAAATCCACTGATTTTTCCAATGAGGAGTCATTTTATTCGCCTCGATGTCTATCCACTTCCTCATCTCAGAGCCACAGTGGGAGTCCTCTATCATCATCAGTGTGTAAGAGGATATTTTTCTCATCCATCCCAATGACCTTCAACAGTGAAATCACCACGGTCCACATGTTCCTATTCTTCATCTACAATGTCTTCAACACCTTCTTCTCCTTCTCCACCAATTACCCCAACTGTTCTACCACCTCCAATACGAGCACATTTGCATTCACCTCTTCATCAATTTTCTCGCCATGTTTTTCCATCGTCCAAGCCAGTAACAAATTCTAAAACACAGCCACCAACTTCTCCTCCTCATCCTACCCACCATATATATGCAAGTTCTTCAAATAAATCAGTTCATATTTTCAAATATAGAAGAATGAAGCAATTCCATAACCAAGCACAGTTGGAATATGAACAGATTCTTGATTTGAATCTCAGTGAGGTTATCATGGAGGAGATTGAATTATGACTATTATGCTCAAAAAATAAGGTTGGAGGTCATCAAATCGAGAAATCTCTTCATTTATATGTGGGATTGGAGGTTGAGAGAGAAACTATATTTTACAAGAAAGGAAGTATCTATTTGAAATGCCAAAGGAAGTTGTTCTTTGGACAGCAGACTCTGACACAAATGGGAACCTTCTTGGTACATCTTGTGTACATTTTTTCCATCGTATGCCTACATTTCATTCTTCAGTGGTTTCTTCTACCTCAACAGGAAGTAGTTCAATATTTCTGACTCACACATCTCGAGAGCAGTTTGAACCCACCATAGGGGAAGGTACATCTGCAAATTCAACCATTTTTCAATGTGGCAAGAATAACCAAGAATTTTGAAACACAATGGCAATGCACTTACCTAGAAAAGATGATTCTATCAGAATTACTGGTAATAGTATGATTTTTAGTGCCAAGGATCCTCCAAGTAATTCTAGCAATACTTTGCCTGTAACTTTTGCTGCAAATCCCTCAGGCTTGAGAATGTCCTCACCAAAACTAGGATTTTTTAATTTGACAAAATTTATCTGTGCACCATATTCTTCCACTTTACACAGAAGATATATTGGCAATTACATTCTTGTACCCAAGCCTATGCCCAGAGGGCCAAGCAATATCCATCAGGGTAATATATTGAAACCCCCAGGTGTTCCTTGTGCAATACCATCTTCCATTTCTGTGAGCAATTTTAGTTTTCCAAACTACAATGCTATTGTACAATCCAACACTCCAGTGACTTCCAATTTGATGTATTATACTGCCTTGAAGAAGTTCTATCACATTCATTCCAGCTCCTCCATTTCAGCCACAGGATAAACAAGACTCTGAAGCTTAATAGTTTAAGGATGAGAATGAGATACGTAGCAGGTAGATCTAGTTTAAAAGGAAACATTAAAAGGGAATTCGACCTCAAAAGATCAAAAGTCAAAAATATGTGGCAGACAGTCAAATCTAGATTGCAAAAGGGAAAACAAATACACAGGTGGTAGGGTAGATGACAATCAAAGATATCATTTCCAGATTTTCAGCAGTAAATCATTAGTTCCACATCTACATATTTTAAGGACGTAGATAGCAAGGCATTTGACTTAGTTGTCCCAGATTTCTTGCATACAAATCATAGATTTTTTTTATTCTTAGTGGATTGTTATGATTATTTCCTAGCAGATAGGAATGATCTGTTGATTGTATCTTGCTATTTAAAACAACATTCTATAATGAACAGAGGGGGAGGCTCGTGAGGGTAGGGCCTTAGAATATATTGATGAAATAACATCCAGCCTGAGTTATTGTAAGCCCAAAGGAATTGTATTTCTGTAATCACTTCAAACATTGAGGACATATGACATTTGTTTTATCAGATTGTGATTTTCTTGTCCAAACACTGTTTCTCCATATTCCTTGTTTTACATTCTATCTTGCATCTTACTTGAACGAATTACATACAATGAGAATCAATGGTTGCTCATGGATGTTAGATTCCTGAGCGGTAAAGATTTTTCCATGACTGCCTATCATCCATGTGTTTTGTCTCAAGTATCGTTGCATCCATTTGACAAAGAGAATATTGGTTTGATGAGTTGTTCTACTTTTCGTTTATTCCCTATTTTTCTACCCATTTACATATAAACGTCTTATCTGATATAAAATTTAATTGCCTCTGATCAACAGGGTGTTTACTTGACTCCATGCCCAATGGTGGTTTTACTGATCTGTATTTATCCTGTTTCTCTTTTTCTTTCTCTCCCCATCTACCCGATCCACCTTCTTTCAAAACCCAAACACATCCTTATTTATAAAATTATTTCAATAACCGAAGATGTGCTAGGCTTGACCCTATAGCATTCTAGGGGCAACTTCTAGCACTAACAGTATTGAGCGAAAAGTGGTAAAATTAAGGGGGTAGATCATGATTACTACTGAAAAAATCATCAAACAATCAACTGTATTGCAATAAAAAAACAATTCAATTGTAACTCATCATTGTGTCATCCTTCAACTGCTATAATACAGAGTTTTCATTTAACTATAATTTAAATTTAAGAACAGGGAGTGAATAGTGAATATGGGAAGGTGAGGGGACTTGTAATGTGCAAAAAAGTGAGAGAATGGAAGGGAAATAACGAATATTGTTCATAAAAAAAAAATCAAGTAATTAATAAACATAACTCTGTACTCAATACAAATCATACCAACACCAATTCAATAATTATTATGTATCAAAAATGTTCACTGATCCACATTCAAATTCTTCAAAAATTCTCAATTAACACAGTCTGCAATCATACTCATAATAGAAATGACCTTCAACAGTCCTGACAAGAGAATGCTTGGTCTCTAATTTCTTTCCTTTCATTTAAAGAATCAAAAGAAAACACACAACAACATTGCTCCATCTCTATCCATAATACATCACTATAAAATATCATATATTGTCCATCAATTCACAATCGTCCAAATAAAACATATGCATAGATCCCTTTCCAAATTGAATAGACTTCTAAAACATGCTCGACTTCATACACTCCTCATTATATCAACTAATAAAACTTTGCAATGAAACCATAGTCAATATAAAACATAAGCTTCATCACTGTTGATGCAATTATTTATGACATGCATGATGCTTCCATAATAGATACACAGTGAACATAATGAAATAAACACAGTTATCAATTCCATAATTTTCTATGATCCCGATCGGGACTAGTGAAACACACAGTAGTCACCAACTTGCAATTAACACCATGTTGTAAGAACACGGCTATTGAAGGTATAACGAGAAGAGACAACCTTTGAATGCATATTATCACTGATTCCCAATCACAACTTTTCAACGAATTTAATCAAAAAAAGATGAGATAGGTACTCGACGCAACTGTCATAACCACTCCACTTTACAACCAATCTTTGAGAACCAAAGAGATGCCTGACAGGAGTAAGAACAGTTGGGGATTTTTTTTAAATCGGGCTCTGTCAAATATAAATACGTAATCAAGAGTTCACGTGGTCATCAATAGCACACAGAAATGGAGGTCCTCAAAACATATCAACCATAGGCAAAGACCCTTCGATACAAGCATAGTAGAAACCACAAGGTATCTTATAACTCTCGGTCTAGGCAATGTAGCAACAATTAGCCACAAAGGAACAACGATGGGTAGGGTAGAAAAACGATGCACATTATGCGTCTTGCATTTGTAGAGGAGAAATGAATGTCCACTCTAGGATGATAGTTACCCAAAACACATAGAGGTATAACCTCTGTCAATTTCTTAAGAGACGAATCATTTGATAACAATGCCAGTGGGAATGTAGAACCCAAGGCATAACTTATATCACCCAACAACCATAAATCATATATCTTGGCATAAAGGCCACCCTAAGACCGAATTATGAGATACTTTGATGCAAAGACCATGTGAATAAGCCCACGACCATGACTCTGGAAAAACACAGCAACCAAATGGTAGTCCGGGAAACATACACAACAACCAACTAGCATTCCGGGAAACATACACAACAACCAAATGGCAGTCTAAATACGATTGGACAGGGTTACCCTCATAATTGTGAGGAAGCAACCAACAAGAATAGACAGAGTGAAACCCTCCACCAAAAACATAGAGCGATAATACCCTTATTCATTCAAAATCCATAGAGACCCGTCACGATTTTCACCAATAGAACAACCAGCGAATGCACAACTCAAACAAACCAATTCTTTTACTTGCAAATCAAATAAACACACAGTCATTCTAGAGAGAAAAACCACACATTTACATAGTTGAAATTCTCAGGAAAACACAAACCCAAGCATTAATGAGCCATTGTTCATTCATACACAGAGTGTAATTCATGGATGGAGTGAAAAATAACCATACCTGTAATCGATAGCTTAAAAGGGACGAGTTGGCCGAGCGTTTTCTTCCCAAGCTTGAATTTCAGAGCTTAACCACTAGCAGATCAAAATGAAACAATAACCATACTAGGGTGACGACCTGATGGGGGGCGTATGGAGTAACATTCATTTATTGCACGTCGCTTCCATCTCCTCTTCTATTCAATTCTGAAGTACAAGACAACCAATACTCACCATATCATTAACCATGTAATCAATTTCCAATCCATTGAAAACTGCAATGATTATTCCTTGCCCAATGCACCACCCAAAATATTTACGTTAACCCTTTCCAAGCCCTTATGTCATACCATATACATTTCCATATCATATGTGCCCACAATAACTCAAATGTAAATCGCATAGCCACTAACCAACCATTTAATAGTTAGGACTAACACTAACATGTTTTAAATTTTCAATTGCACATAACTTCTAACATAGCATAAACATGGATCCTTTCTTTTAGGATTTTTTTCATAAGTTTCTTCCTTTTGTTTTGGTTTTTTCATTACTAACATATTTCTTGTGCATGTGTAGCCAGGTAATAAATCATGGTGACGTGATTAAACATAGAAAGCGTAAATGTATACCAATCATAACATAAAAATAAATCTTTGAATAACATAACATCCCATAAAATGCATCATCCACCTGTCACTATGTCAAAATGAAACCAAGACTGTATTGTTGATCATATAGGACCCTATAAGAAGCATCAAAACAACAACAAAAAATGTGTGATATGACTATCTCCAAGCCTCCAATCTACAAGAGGGTCCCACCTACTTATATTATATATTATTAGCATAGTTTAAATAATATGGCTTGTTGGCCCTTGACCAAGTTTTGGGAACAATTGGTCATATTTGACCATTTTTTGAGACTTCGATAGCTTGTCGAATATGGAGCACAAGAAGAAGCAAAGATCAAGGGATCTTGACCCACTTTTGGGCCCCTTTTTGGGTTTTGGGAATATGTAATGGGAAAGGGATGTCGTCCCATGGGTTTACCCACGCTTAGGCCTACTTTTGTAATATAAAAATAGACATCTAGGCAGAGTAAGTAGAGGGAAGGATCGACATCTATGTGATGTTAGGCTGAAAAGCTAGGTGCTAATAGATTTTGTAAGTGCTCTATGCATGACTGTAAGAGGCTAAGTGCAAGTCATTGTAGGAAGTTGTAGAAGGCTTTGTGCTATAGCGCAAGGAAGAAGGATCTAGCGAGTTGTGCAGATCTTACGTCCTATGCGAAGTAGGGTTTTTGGTGGCTCTTTGTTGTAATTGATTGAAGACGCTAATAAATAAGAAGAGTTGGTGGATGTAGCCCCAGGATGGGGGTGAACCACGTAAATATGTATGTTATTCTTTGTGCTTGGATTTGATGTATTTGTCTCTTGCTAAGTGCTTTGATATATTTAGATAGATCTACTTAAGCTTTGTGCTTCTTAGATGTGTATGAATGTTAGATCTGATATGTATGAAGATGCTTAGTGCTGATCCAGGACCTGATCTGTTCTACTATTGCTAAGTGTTGAAATACTTTATATCTCAGTAAGTGTTGTGATGCTCTGTGCTATCTGCGAAGTATAATAAGGGTTGGATATTAATGAATGATCGATGCTAAGTGATC
This sequence comes from Picea glauca, assembly GCA_000966675.3. NCBI lineage: Eukaryota > Viridiplantae > Streptophyta > Pinopsida > Pinales > Pinaceae > Picea > Picea glauca. The sequence continues at coordinate 21,585 of JZKD02S0797142.1, forward strand.
TGTAAGAGATATAATCACAGATCTGTGTCTCAGCTAAGGTTGTAGACACCTGATTCTTGCAACCACCCCTGCCTCTACCTCGGGTGAGACTTCATTTGATTTGTAGGTGTTGTCGAAAGGGCCAATATTTAGGGTTTTTTTGGTGCATTGTTGTAGCGTTGAACCCTGGGCCTGCCCTTTTGCCAACAAATGGTTCCGTTGTCAGGACTTGAAACTGTGATTGCTGGGTACTGAGCAGAGGAAGCTTTGTGCAAAGATTCTATCTGGAACCATGGAAGCTCTGTGTGTAGATATGTGCCCTAGTGTGCAACATTCTACTTAACCTATGAAGCTTTGTGTGAAAAAAGAGATCAGATCTGTGAGAAAAGAGATCAGATCTATGAGAAAAGAGGTCAGATATGCAAGAAAGAGTTAAGATCTATAATCTTTGTGCTTTGATAAAGGTAAGAAGAGTTAAAAGTTTTAGATCTGAAAGATTTGTGCTCTGTAGAAGTAAGATAAGTGGAAATTTTTTGTTTCTAAAGCATGGATCTAGGTATGTTTACTAGAGTTTATCCCAGTTTGAAAACTAGGGCACTGATAGATGAAAGAAGACTTGATATGAGTAGATCTGATAAGAATAGTGATAGATATTTTATACCTACGCATAGAAAGAATGTGTGGACTAACAAGTGGATGCAGGACCCTAGAAAGAATGTTTTGCGGGCTAACTCCTATGATCCTAGTGCACGGTATAGAAGAAGTTGGGGATCATTTAAAAGGTAGAGAGGACTAATCCTTTGTTACAGTTGCAGAAGGTCAGGACACCTTGCTAAAGAATGTCCTGGTGGAAGACCTAGTTGTCTCTATTGTCAAGCTCTAGATCATGAAGTACTGGATTGTCCTAAAATGATTGATAAACTCGAAAGAATGGATCTGAATCAAGAAAATCCTAAGATAGATCTAGAAACTGTGGATGAAACCCCAAAAGAATCGAAGAAATTATTGATACAAATGAAAGAGACCCTGAAAGATCACCCACGTGTCAGATTATCAGAGATTTTCAAAGAAAAGGAATGCATTGAAGCAAGAATAGGGGACTTCGACATTGAATCTGTCTTTGATGAAGAGACACAAGTGAATATTATGCCAGAAATAACTTGGAAAGCTATAGGGAAGCCCACTATGATCCCTTCATTAGGAGGAATAGAACTATTCAGAAGAAAATTGATGATGTTATGTGGAAATCTTGCTCAGATACCTATGACAGTTAATGGAACTTCGACAAAGGAAGATTTT
>JZKD02S0797142.1:23318-38627 GCA_000966675.3 Picea glauca
TTTGGTTCATCTGTTTATGTGCATGTAAACAAGGATGTCAGGAAGAAGCTGGAACCGACTACTAAAGTTGGGATATTTGTGGGGTACACAGAAACACCCCATAATTATCGTGTGTATTTTCTGAACAGTAAGATGACTGTTATGTGATGGGATATAAAATTCGATGAGGGGAAAGCCATGCGATTGTCGCTTGAGAGGGAGCTAGACTTGCATGTAGAAGAGGAACTGTTGGTTCCCAAAGATGAGGCTCAAGATGTGGATAAACCACATGAGGAGATTCATGGAGTGGAGGAAACCACTCAAGCAGAGCCATACATCAGAAATGGCAGAAAGCGCACCATGGAAGTTGATAGATTGAGACTAGAAGCTGCACAGAATGTAGGAGCCCCTATTTCACAGTGTAGACAGATACAGTCTCCTGATCAATTTGTTGGATACATGGCTCTCATGAGCAAATGTATTGTGACTGAACCATCTTCCTTTCAAGAAGCAGTGCAGGACCCCACTTGGGTTTATGCTATGGTAGAGGAGTATGACTCCATTGTCAAAAATAGTGCATGGGAAATTGTCCCAAGACCAGTCAACAAATCAGTGGTGGAGGGTAAGTTGTTAATCATTTTTATTTATGTTGATGATTTCATACTGACTGATGATGAGTAGCTGATACACTCATGCAAGGAGGACCTTGCAAAGGAGTTTGAGATGAAGGATTTGGGCCTTCTTCATTATTTCCTTGGTTTGGAAATATGGCAGCAAGATGGTGAACTTTTTGTGTCTCAAGGAAAGTATGCAAGGGAGATATTGGGTAAGTTTCACATGGAGGGTTGCAAACCCATGGATACTCCTCTTCCAGGAAACTGGAGGAAAGAGGACGCTACTTCTGGAGAGGTAGTGGACGCTACTGTCTATCGACATTTAGTGGGTTCGCTAATGTATTTAGTGAATACGAGACTAGACATTTTCTATGCGGTTAACCAGCTAAGTCAAGTGATGGTTAAGCCTACCAAAATATTTTGGAAGGCGGGTAAGCATGTCCTGAGATATCTGAAGGGCACATCTGAGTATGGATTATGGTATAGACAAACGGATGAGGTGAAGTTGCATGGCTTCACGAATGCAGATTGGGTGGGTAGCCCAACGGACAGAAAGAGCACATCGGGAGGGATATTTAGTATCGTATCTACAATTATTTCTTGGTACAGTAGGAAACAGAGATCCGTGGCACTTAGTTCAGCGAAAGTGGAATACATGGCAGTGAGTCAAGCTGCATGTGAGGCTATCTGGATGAAAAATATCTTGGTTGGTTTGTTTGGTTCTCATTTAGATATGATAATGATTTACTGTGATAATCAAAGTTGCATTAAACTCTCAATTAATCATATGTTTCATGACAGATCTAAACATATAGACATATGGTATCATCATATCAGACATTGTGTGCAGCGAAAGATCATGTTGCTTCAATGCATTCCTACGGAAGATCAGGATGTGGACATTCTGACGAAGGCGCTCACCAGGAGCAAATTCGAATATCACAGAGACAGGATTGGGGTGAAGGATAATCCCTTTCTTGTTGAGAGGGAGTGTTGAAAAGTCAACAAGAAACATGTGTCTAATTTCTTTTCCCTTAAATAAATTGGACAATAAATATTAATCTATTATCTCATTCATAACTGAGTGATTTGGAATTGTAACAGAATTACAAGTGTAGTTAAGTGAGTTGAGCTTAGTTGTACTAATGTGAGTTCAGTGAATTAATTATTCATTAATTCACAATCAGTGAACTCGCATGCAACTAAAGATTCACCACGGTTAACTACATGCATGTCAATCCAATGGACACCCAGTTGAGATAATAGGTGAAAGGGACAGTTGGCTATCAGTTGTGATTTGATCACACATGCATTGGATATGCTTATGAGCATGTGAAAACTAAGTAATTTGAGATTATAGTGAGAATTCGAATTGCAGATTTTGTGCACAGGAGGCAGGCTGTCTGGACATGGAAATTGGCACATGTATTTGTTGATTTGTGTATGACAGTGTGAAATGATTGTATTGTACTGAGAGCTCTCGGATTAGAGTTTTGTATGAGATTGTTTCATGATTCATGATATACATAATATATGATAGTGGGGTTTCTAGCTTTACGCTTTCCCGCTAAAACTTATGTGTTGTGTGTTATTGATATTTCACTTTCTGCTCATGGTTGTGATTGTGGTTTAATTGCTTCCGCAAGAATAATAGTAGAAGCGATTATGTATTTAACAAGTGGTGGAAATTGTTAGATCAGGAGAATCGCAGGAATACTCATTTGGGTATCGAAATTTCTACACGTGATTAATCCTACGTCTTAAAGTAATGAAGATATAAAAGCACGATTTCCTATTTACTAACCAGTTACACCTAGAGCCAATCCGCTTAGTTGGGGGTGGGAACATAAATCTAGCCGTTCATTTTGAATTTCATACACACCTCCACCACCTTTCCACCCACACTTGTTTTAACTAAGACACTGTATTCTTTCTGCAAACCACATCCGAGCTTATTGCGTCTCTGATTTACGTGATAGTTTCTCCTCCTACATGCCTGTTAGACTCTCAAGAAACATCATGGGAGGATGTTACCCATGATTTTGGTCATCATGATGATGTATTGATGATGGTGTACTCAAGCTCTTCATAAGAACTTTTACCTGAGAAAAATTACTTTCATCTCTTCCAAGAAAACTCATTTTTGAAGCAAGTTCGCAGGCTGCTAGTATATTTGGCTGCGAGAATGACCGATTCTCGCTGGCTGCCTTAAGCCAGGGTGTGAACTTCTCTCACTGTGTTGAACTGCTAGGGTGCGAACTCTTCCTAAAGCAAGGAAAAACATGAATTCTCAATGCTTCTAGAAGAGAATCTTCTAGAAGGATGGGTTGCCATTCGAATGGTTATCCTAGTACTGGATTCCCTGATATTTTGGGATCATTCTTATCCAAGTAACCAATTCATTCTCTTTTATATATTAAGTGAATTCTCATGGAAAAGGTTAAGCAAGATTCATTGGAGAATTGGTGAAATAATTGTGTGAAGGACTCAACATTGAACAGCAGCTTGGAGACTCTAGCAAGTCTATCAAGAGGATTTGATCTTCTTCATGCAAGGATTGAGCAAGTGTGTGTGTCGGAGCCAAGGGCCATTGAAAGGAAGTTTGTGACATCAAGGCTCAGGTTGTAATCTTTACTTTCCATTAATATGATACAGTGGCATGTCCCTTTCCCATAAAGCTATTTCCACTTTATTGTATAATTCCTTGATCATATACATAGGTTGACTGTTGAATAGATAGTGTTATCTTCACTTTGGTTGGTTTGTGTTTTCTTGGTCTTGACTGCACGAGAGAACTGGAGCGAAGCGGGAGAAACAAAGACCATAGGAAGCGATAATAAGGTATGTTACTTGTTCTTGCCTCCTAGTTAATTCAATGGCTAAAACCTAGGAAAAGAGTCATGTCCTGTCTTGCTTTGTTCTAGATCCAGGTGGATCTAGGGAGATCGGTTAGTGTCCGCACCTACGGATTTATCCAATAACAAAATTGGTGACTCAACTGGGGAACATCCCATTTTCTTTGTGGCTTTTGGTATTTTTCTGTGGCCATTTGCTCTGCCTTCACTTTTCTCTTGTCCTATCAATCTCTGAGTCTTCAGGATATCCTGATATACCCTTTGGGTCTAGAGGGCTATTTCCACTTTATTGTATAATTCCTTGATCATATACATAGGTTGACTATTGAATAGATTGTGCTATCTTCACTTTGGTTGGTTTGTGTTGTCTTGGTCTTGACTGCACGAGAGCACTGGAGCGAAGCGGGAGCAACAAAGACCATAGGAAGCGATAATAAGGTATGTTACTTGTTCTTGCCTCCTAGTTAATTCAATGGTTAAAACCTAGGGAAAGAGTCATGTCCTGTCTTGCTTTGTTCTAGATCCAAGTGGATCTAGGGAGATCGGTTAGTGTCCGCACCTATGGATTTATCCAATAACAAAATTGGCGACTCCAATGGGGATCATCCCATTTTCTTTGTGGCTTTTGGTATTTTTTTGTGGCCATTTTCTCTGGTTTCACTTTTCTCCTATCCTATCAATCTCTGAGTCTTCAGGATATCCTGATAGACCCTCTGGGTCCAGAGGGATTTTAAAATTTTGCTTCATTTTCCAAAATTTTGATTATGTTCAGACATTCTCGCACTGCACTTCATTGCAGCCTCCGAGAATTGGTAGGGTTTGCATTTTGCCTTTAAGGTTCAATGCGAGGTTCTCTCACCCTGCTCAAGGGTCACCTGCGAGAATCAGTGACTCTCACACTGTGTAATACTACCAGCCTGCGACCTCATTTTTTTTAATTTTTTGATTTGAGTTTTGGCATATTCAACTGCCCAGATCGGTTTAATTGCCTCATAAGAGTTTCTTGGACCTTTGATTGGTGTTCTTCTTGTCTTCGTTTGTGTGCATGAACCATCTTAGGTTTTCAAGGCTTTTCTTGTCATTTTGGTCTTGACTTTCGTTTCTTGACTTTTCATGGCAAAACCATTCTCTCTGACTTCAGAATCTGAGTGTGTTTGATTAGTTAAGAACCAGTGATTGGTTGAAAGTTGAGTTTGCTTGGTATTTTCTCATTTGCTTATTGTTTGAGAGATCATTTTCTTGTGCATTTGAAAAGACTTTTGGTTGAGTTGATTCGTTTGCTATTTATTTGTGTTTTCATTGAAAGAGTGGATTGGGTTATTATCATTGCTTGTTCATTGGTTTTATGATTTTATGTACTCTCATTGGCATAGTGAGGGTCCTTTTTGAAAAGTGAACAAAGTTTTTTCTTTCAAAAAAAATTGTTTTTGTCTTCGAAAACATTGAAAATCAAATTATTGAAGTTGTTGAAAAAGAAGCACTAGAGCATTGTTCTTTGATGTGTGATTTGTTGTATTTTCATTTTAAAGGAAATTTTGCATTGTAGTTCAAGATTGATCTAGAAAACTTTCTCTTTCCCTCCCATACATAGGATTCATTGAACGAAAAGTGATCTATTTCATTCTCATCCATGCATTGTTGGGTCAGAGTCATACAACATAAGTTTCATCTTCGTTTCCTTTGAGTAAACAACAGCTCTTAATAACACTGCGTAATTATAAAATTTATCTAGTAACTCTTTTCTAGGGCTCTTTTACAACAATATTTAGCTAGGCTAGCACTTTGGAGTAGGAAGAGAGATACACTCTCCAAAAGCCCAAAACACACAATAGCATCTTGTGTCAGGGAGTGTTAAATTCCATCTGCAACATCTTGTCCTGGGAAGCCCTTCTCACACAAGGGTCAAGCACGAGGTCGCATTGATATCGGCAGAGTTACTCACCCTACTTTGTTGCTATCAGTGTAGAGATTGCACGTATTACGGGGATCACTCGAAGGTATACCCACAATGATGAGTGGAAGCCTTTTGAGTTGATTTCGAGATAGATACCTTGCCCTTGTGTGTGGATCAGACTGTTGACTATTTCCCCCAGGATTTATTGTTGTTGGTGGTGACCTTAGTGGCCTATCTCTCTAGGTTATTACCTGAGGTAACTGTGGAGGGGAAAGTCTTCATGGTACCTGGAATTGACGTTGACCAAACTCACTCGGGCTCCTCTGAGGGTATACCCATGATTATGTGTGGGAGCTTGCACCAGGGTGTAAGTCTGTTAAGCAAGTCGTCAGCGTAACTTTTCCACCCTAGCCCCGCCCCTTCTCGTCTTATTGTTGCGACGTTGGATTTCATCACCAACTAGTGGCTTCGAAATTAGAAGGTCTTGTTTGCTTGGTGTTGCTTCCTAGATTTGTTTACTAGCGTGTGTTGTTTGTTTCTCGAAGTTGACCATAGGATTTTCTTCACGAAGTTTGTCACTCGTTCACAATAGATCCTCCACGTCGTTCACGTAGAATGCAAGGTTTGTCTCCAGATCATCCTGAAGGCTCTCAACCCTTGTCTACAGTTGCACCCGAGGGCTCTCCTCAGCCGAGTGAAGTCCAAGACGTTACCACGCCACCAGTGGAACGAACTGACTCTCTAGAACACTTTATAATTTATAATACTCGAGAGGAATTTTGACTTCACCCTGATTCTGAGAGACGTTTTATGCGAGCAAACTCTTCCAGAGACTTAATTGTTGTGTATTCTGGATCTCTGTGTGGACCTGGGGAACAAGATCCTTTTTGGTCTACGGGCATTTTTCGACGGGACCTTTTTGGTCCTGGTTCACCTGTGGTCTCTGAAATCAACCCCCCTGTTGTTGCTGAGCCAGACATTGTACCATTGACTACCACTTATCACTTTACTGTCCCTGCCGAAATGGCCCATTTTGCAGCTACTATGAGTGTTCCCACCGGGTTTATTGAGGCTAGTCTTGCTCCTATAAACACGCAGCGAATTCCCAATGTCACTCCGACACTTCCACCCAGATACCGTGCGTTGAATGCTTCCATTCCAACATCTCCGCAAACTCCATCCGGTTCTCCAGGTGGTCCTTCTTCTCTTGGGCACCCTATTCTCGGTTTTATTCCGACACTCCCTCAATTTCCTTCTGGAAGGCATTTCTTGTCTTCCACTGGCAATCCTAATCCTAGTGGCACTATCCCGTCCATTACACCAAACTTCCAGATTCCCTTTGGTGGACAAGGTGGTACGATTCAACATCCTCTTACCAAACACATTCCAATTACAACACAACCTTTGATTAGAACACAAATCCCGGTTGGAACACCACCTATGATAGTGGGACCAACCCCACCTTCTGGACAAAATATACCTCCCTCTTTGGCCCGGTATTGGAATCAGATGATACAACATCCTCCTCAAACGACTGGGGGGCAGAAGTTGCCTGTCCCTACTATAGGCCAACCATATCCAGGTGTACCCAATCCTATTTGGGGTCCAACTGCTCAAACTCATGTCCCGCTCAAGGTTACAATCCCTTGGGCTACTATCCTCTTCAACCACCACTGAATCTACCTAGGTCTTCTCATTATGCGCAGACCACTTACGGTCCTACTGGTTTTCCGACAGGGCTTCCTCCTCAAAGCCACCAGTACTCGCAGGTGAATCGACAGTTACCCTTTCTCGCCACTTTGAATCTTCCAGATTTGTCAAGGATTTTAAATGATCCTATTCATCACTCTCCCCAATGGCCTGTTATTCCATCCAAGCTTCCATCGGACATTCCTAAATTCGACGGCAAAGTGGGAGAGGACCCTAATAATCACGTTATGACTTTTCACCTATGGTGTTCATCCAACTCGTTGATGGATGACTCTATTCATTTATGTCTTTTTCAACGAACCCTCACAGGTTCTGCTGCGAAGTGGTATATCGAATTGCCACAAGGTTTCTTCTCTGATTTCAACACCCTAGCTATGGCTTTCCTTACGCATTACCAGTTACCGATCCGTTATGATACCGGGACCGAGATTTTGACTTCCTTCAAACAAAGCAAAGGCACTCATATATCTGATCACATCCATGAGTGGAGAAGGAGATGACGTCTCATTAAACTTGAGCTCCCCGATCAGTTGTTGGCTGAATGGTTTACAAAATCATTTGTGAATGAAATCGGTAAGGAGATTGCCATGGGTGGCGTAGTCACGGAAGAGCAAGCTATAAGTCGTGCTCAATATCTTGACCTCATTTACTCACAAACGGGAACCCGTTACGATTTACTACCTGACTTACCTCGTCCTAATACTTCCATCACTTCAACTACTCCAGTTGCCTCGCATGCAGCTGACGGTGTGATTGGTACTACACAAACCCAATCACATTCCATTTCAAGCGCAACCCCCAAATATGCTTCTTCTAATGTTCAAAATGCTTCGTCTCCTGCCACTCCCACCGGAAAGACTTCTGAGGTAAATGCAGTCCAATCTACCCCAGCCGGTAAAAACAAATCTAAAAAAGGGAGAGGCAAGAATAAGGAGGGAAAAAATAATTCTCAAGAAGAGCAAACCAAAACTATCGCTGTTGACGATCGGGATAAGCGCAAACCATGATACCCTTGCCTTATCTGTGGTGATGATCACTACACGAAGGATTGTCCACGACGTGCCGAGGTCACTAAGTTCCTTCAAGGAGATCCAAAACCACCTGCGTCGGCCGTTTTGTCCCAACCCTTCCGTCTCAACAACAGGCTCAATTGGTCATCCATGACCAACCCTCTTCTTCTACAACATCTTATGTTTTGATGTGTACTAGTGATTCTAAGACGAGTAATGTTGCACTCACTACTCGGGCCAAAGATTATTCTCCCTCTAAGGAGAAGGTTGATGATCTACTGCCTTCTTCAGCACAACCCTCTCCCATGACTCCACCTACCAACGGTCCTCTTCATCTCAAACGACCGAGCCTCGACACAGTTCTGCGACCCCCCCCAAAGGGTGTTGTTCGGAAATCAACTTTCAATCCTCATGCTCGTGCTGCCTAGAACTACAACATTGTTGAAGATCTGGCTCAGGCACCTTCTGCGATGTCAGCCCTCGAAGTCCTTCAGACTTGTCCCGCACAATGGAAGTCACTGTCGAAAGCTATTGGTGGAATCGATCCGACAGATACGAATTTGATAGTCTTTGATTTGGAAGATCACGTTCCAAGGTTACCCCCTCAACTTGCATTCCAAATTCAAGTAGTTGTCTCTGACAAAAACATTTTCCGAACCGTTATCGATGAGGGTGCCTCGACATGTGTTATGTCTCTTTCTTCTTGGAGAGCCATTGACTCTCCTCCTTTGAATGAATCCCAGAACACTCTTAAAGATTTCAACGGCTCTATTTTTAATCCCTACGGTGTTCTTCCTTCGTTGCCCATCATGTTAGAAGGTAAAACGGTCCAAGTCAAAGTGGAAGTCTTTGACGCTCCCCTTGATTATAATCTTTTGCTTGGCCGCAGCTGGATTGATTCCATGTGTGTTGTTGTGTCGACACTTTTCCATGTAGTACGTTTCCCTCATCAAGGAAAGGTTGTTACCGTCGACCAACTTGCCTTCTTCAATTCCGATACCCGTACCGGAAACGTACTGTTTATTGCAAAAACCCCACCAGGTTATGAGAACGATGATGTCGGTCTTTTAAAGGACTCCTTGTTAATGGGTACTTTTCCCATTCCACCACCCGATGTCCAACGCCTATCAATTGCTTCTATCAAAATGATCTCCATCGTGCCTCACGAACTTCCTGCGTCTCATGAACCTTGGATTGTCCTTGACCCTGGAGATCATCTTCGTTTCAACGACACAATGCCGTTAAGTCCGGTCGAATCTACCTACCAGGCTATTCAGTCAGCAACACCTTCTACCCCCTCTCTTGATGAATTGTCTCCCGATCCTTTCATGTTATTTTTCCCACTGACGAGATGATCATGTCCGTCATGGAGGACAACCCTTGGGATGATGGGCATCATCGTTCTATCCTCTTTCTGGAGCAACACACTCTTGAGAACTACCGATAGATTTAGACTCCATTGACCGTTGTTGTCATCTCGATGGTTCCCGAGACTACACACGATGTGTTTTCTGAAGGGAACTTAAGCAATATCTCGCCCATGATTCCCATTGACATATCTATTAAACCTGGGATTGTTTAAAATGTCCATATTGGAGCTTCGTGTTCCCCTGACGAAATAGTCACCTATACGTCTCTATTCAAATAATTTTGTGACATCTTTGCCTGGAGCTACGAAGAGATGCCAGGTATCAACCATGCAATTGTTGTACATGAGATAAAGACATACCCTGGAGCTAAACCTATCTGGAAACGCCTTCGTCTAGTTCACCCACGTAAAGCGGCTGCTATAAAGCTCGAAGTCGAGAAACTTCTGAAAGTCGGCTTTATTTATCTGGTGGCTCTTACCGACTGGGTTTCCAATCCTGTCCCGATTGAAAAAAAAGGAGGCACCATTCATGTATGCATTGATTATAGGGATATCAACAAAGCTTGTCCTAACGATAACTTTCCTACCCCTTTCGTCGATCAGATTGTCGATGACTGTGCCAGAAGTGAAATCTTCTCTCTCATGGATGGTTTTTCTGGCTATAATCAAATTAACGTTGCTCCTGAGGATCAACATAAGACTACTTTTATTTGTCCTTGGGGTACTTTTGCCTATCGGAAACTTCCTTTCGGTCTCAAGAATGCTAGAGCAACATTTCAACGTGCTATGTCTTATGCTTTTCATGATATCAAGCACATCGTTCAACCCTATTTGGACGATTTACCCGCTCATTCTATGCGCAGAGTCGATCACCCTACCCACCTCCGAGCCATTTTTGTTCGCTGGCAGTTCTATCGTATACATTTAAATCCTCATAAGTGAGTTTTTTGCGTAGAATCCAGCCATCTTCTAGGTTTTATCATTTCATGTCAAGGGATTCGGGTGGATCTTATTAAGGTTGAGGTGATCCTTAATCTCCCTCCTCCTTCTACACTTCGCCAGTTGCAAAGTTTGCAAGGGAAAGCAAACTTTCTTCGTCGTTTTATCCCAAATTACGCCGAGATAACTTGTGTATTTACACGGCTACTAAAGAAGGATTCCGAGTTCGTTTGGGATACCATTGCCGATAATTCTTTTGAATATTTGAAGTTGTCTCTCACGCGAGCTCCGCTTATCTTTCCCCCAGATTACAGTCACGATTATTTCCTTTACCTTGCTACCTCGGATTACACCATTGGCATGGTTCTCGTCCAAGAGGATGATGCTCACGACGAACATGTTATTAACTACTTGATTCGAACTCTCACGCCGACTGAAATCAAGTATCAACATGTTGAGAAACTGGCCTTGGCTGCCGTTCAAGCTGTCCAACGCTTCCGGCACTATATCCTCTCACGTAAGACTACCGTGATTTCACATTGCAACCCTATGCAACACATTCTGACACGTCAAATGCTAGGGGGAAAATACTCCAAATGGATTGTGATACTCTAGGAGTTTGACTTGGAATTCAAATGTGCCAAGTCCAAGAAGTCCTTAGTTTTTGCTGAGTTGATATGCGACTTTCCCCATTCTGCCACGGAAAATGTAGCAGCAGATTCATTACCCAATGAATCTCTTTTCCTTATTAGCATTGATGATCTTTGGTATGGGGATATCATTATATATCTCCAAACCCAGACATTCCAGCCAACTTTGTCGGGTACTGAGCGGCGTCGCATACACTATCAAGCTCGTCAATATATTATCTTCAAAGATACTCTTTATCGTTGGGGGATTGACTCTGTTTTTCGACGTTGTCTCACGTTCGACGAAGCTGAGAAATCTCTGAATGACTGCCATTCTGGAGCATGTGGTGGTCATATGTCTGGGTATTCTACTGCCCAGAAGATCTTACGCACAGGTTATTTTTGGCCTTCCTTATTTAACGACTGCATCACCACCGTTCAGAAATGCCATGCCTGCCAGACCTATAATCAAAAAATCCGGTCACATCCTGCTCCTCTTCACCCTATGGTCTCAGTTGGTCCTTTTGTGAAATGGGGCATCGATTTCATGACATGTCACCCTCACTTGGCCGGGGGGCATGGTTACATTATTGTAGCCATTGATTACTTTACGAAATGGGCCGAGGCGACGCCGACATTTGACAACACTGGAAAGACCGCAACATTGTTTCTTTTTAACCACGTCATAGCTCATTTTTGTGTTCCCCAAGCTATCATTACTGATCATGGTAGTCACTTTAGGAATTTTATGATGTCTGAACTTACAAAAAATTTGGGTCTTCGTCATGATAAATCAACACCCTATTATCCACAAGCCAATGGCCAGGTCGAAGCAATTAACAAATTTCTCGTAACTATGCTCCGACGGATGATAGGAATTCATAAAACAAGTTCACACACAATGTTGTTTTCAGCATTATGGGTGTACCGGACATCCGTCAAGTCCACTACTAGGTTTACACCTTTTCGGTTGGTCTATGGTGTGGAAGCCATTCTCCCTATCAAATGCGAGATACCTTCTTTGAAACTAGTTGTTGAACTCCTACCCAACACTTCTGTTGAAGAAGAACGTCTATTGTATCTTATGTGATTAGACGAAACTCGACATGATGCCACCCTAGTCATAGAAGCTCAGAAAAAGTGTGTCAAGGCCCAATACGATAGGCATGTCAAGCCTCTCATTTCTTACGAAGGTGATCTTGTTCTTCTCTATGAACAAGATCAAGATATGTTAGGAGCTGGGAAATTCGAACCCATGTGGCGAGGTCCTTATGTCGTTCGACGAGTTTTGGAATAAGGATCTTATGATTTGGTAGATTACGATGGTATCCCTTTGAGTGAACCCAGGAATGGGTTGTACTTGAAGAAGTACTATGCATAAATTCATCTGTGCATAAGTACTTGTATTTTTAATGTATCATACTTTTTTTGTATTACTATAGTTTGCTTTTTTCGTTATCTGGTCTCTGCCCTTATGTGATGTTGTGTTTGATTTCTAGATGTCAGAGTCTTCGCTACCCTATATTGGCTTCGCTGATGGTGCTAGCCGTAGTACTCGAAACCTTGCTTCAGCTGCATGGGCAATTTATGCCCCTACAAATGAACTTGTCTCTTTACGAGGTGTGTGTATTGGCCGTGCGACCAACAACATAGCAAAGTATAGCGCCATTATTGAATTATTGGTTGATGCTATCTCGCTCGGAATCCGTCATTTAGTTGTGCATCTCGATTCACAGCTTATAGTACTATAGTTAAGTAATGTCTATTCTATTTGAAGTCCTACTTTGTTACGGTTGTATTTGCGAATTCGCCTCTTGGAACGTTCTTTTGATTATATTGAATATCAACATATTCCTAGATGTCTAAATACATTAACATATGCATTGGCTAATTATGTATTAGACAGAAATTTGAATCATTTATAAATCAATAACATCAATGTTAACACAACACATGATAAACCGATAGAATCCGTTTGTATATATAACGATCAAAAGAGTTTTTTACAAAAAGTTTGTCCGAAGACCAAAATGTCAAAATTGAAGCTCATAGCTTCTACAAAGTGATGTCATGGATGACGTTCACGGTAACACACGACTGACCTAGAAATGCTACGGAGCAGTTGACTCATAGATGTTGATACTCCTATAGTATGACGTTGGTCACGTCGTGGAACCTCTTCCAGAGGCATGTCTGGAATATATGCAGTCAGGCCCTCTAGATTTTGTTCCACCACCTGATAATCCTCAGAATATTGTGGCGTTGCTGCTACCTCTCCTCGCCGCTGAATGGGAGAAGTACCAGGAGGTCGGTAAGGTCCAACATCTGTGTTATCAACAAACGATTTTGTATTAGTCTTTGGATGAACATATAAAATAAAAACATTTGAATATGATAAAAATTCACAAAACATTTAAAAAGAGAAAAATGCGTGTACTTCTTGCCAAGGTCACCCCACTGAGTATCCTATAGCAGTGCTAAGTCTGGATCTCCTTAGAAATCCACCCTGGCATAAGCATAGTCATTGACCATCAACATCTGATTTTGAAGCCAGTCAAAGAAAATATCATCATACTTGATGATCGGTCCTGCTACGTGCCGGGCCATGAGCCGACACCATCTCAGCATCCTTGGATCCCTGGGACCTGGTATATTCCACTCAACTTGCAGTCTCAGTACGGGAACCCTCTCAAGGATAAAAGACACCAACAAAGATCCATACCCGAATTTCTTCAGGTTACCTCGTCTGCACTTGGTCAACTGCTTTTTTATACTGCGAAGCACAGCATCTGCCCAGTTGAACACTCGAGGCTCAGTACACTCAATAGCATACTAGAAGTAACTCTGTAACACCATGTGAGGATAATAACTCCCAGCCATCTGAGCTATCGTGAATAGGATAGTACGGAGGGTCAAATATCGTACCCCCCAAATAGCTACTTTTCCTTTCTTTCTCTCAGCCTCAGGAACGCAGTGTATACGACAATACTCACTCATCTGTATCCCACCACCTCTGCTACCGGTTAGGCTCACATAGTACCCATGCTGGGACAATCCAGTCAAAAAGTAAATGTCCTCAATGTCTAAGGACAATGTGTGGGCCCCCACATGAAATACCTGTTGATCAAGGTCCCACATATGCACCAGGTACTCTAACAACCTGACTTGGGCCCTCATGCCCGGGATACAAAAGTACTTCAAGAGTCCAAAGTCTCTCAAATAAGCGATAGTACGACGATGATTTTTGGCCATTGCATTATCTTCTTTGTGTTCCCTTTTGTGCCATTCAAGCACCATTTTGCTGGCCAATTCTCTGCACAAGGAGCACCAAAAGAAGATTAGCAACAATTTTCATTGATTGGTTCTTGTTCTTTGGGTAAAGTTTTAAAAAAAAATTGAGCATTACGGTTCTCGCAGGTGCCCTGTGTGCACAGTGAGAGAACCTCGCAGGCTGCTCATGGGTCACCTGCGAGAATCACCCATTCTCGCAGGTCCCGTGAAGCCTACCTGCGAGAATGGGAGCGTGCAAATAGGGCTTGTTAACTCAACCCAAAAAATGAAATTTAACCAATAAAATTGCAAAATTAAACCATGAAAATGTTAAGGACAAGATCCTACCTTACTGTCACTGACGGCTCGTTGAATGAATGCTCATAGCTCCCACAATCCAACGCCGAAATTGGAGGGTAAAAGAGGGGTTTTTTGAGCTCAAAATAGTGGAAAGGTAAAAATGATATGGTAAAAGAGTTGTTACTCCTTTTTATTTACTTTTTACTATGTCATTTAATTTTTTAAGATTATTTATCTATTAAACCCTAATCCCTAATGTCATTTTGAGTATAACTTTTGCAGGCATGATGATTTTGATGGTCAAATACAAGGATATGGACATGTTTTTCTTTGTTATCGCGTGTTTTGATTGTTTTTATGGTTTTTATATAAAACCTCGAGCGTCGTTTTTGTCCATTCTTGTGCTCACAAATACATGAGAACACGATTGAGCATCCTTTTATCACTTTTTCTGGCTCGATAAGGTTATATGAAAAAGGAACCCCCCTAGAGTCTTCTTTAAGCTCTTTTCAGACTCTCTAAACATGAAAATATCACTGAGCGACCTTACTATTTTCACGCTCGATAAAGTATTTGAAGTAAGCGTCTGGTGAGCGATAATTTATCTCTTTTTCGGTCTCATCTGGACTATTTTATGAAAAAGGAACTGAGAGAGTTCTCTTTTAAGTGTTTTTCCAGACTCTATAATCATGAAAAAACTTCGAGTTTTCTATCTCTGGACTCGTTAAACAAACATTGAC
>JZKD02S0797142.1:55798-86736 GCA_000966675.3 Picea glauca
ACAGTATTGAGCTAAAAGTGGTAAAATTAAGGGGGGTAGATCATGATTACTACTGAAAAAATCATCAAACAATCAACTGTATTGCAATAAAAAAACAATTCAATTGTAACTCATCATTGTGTCATCCTTCAACTACTATAATATAGAGTTTTCATTTAACTATAATTTAATTTTAAGAACAGGGAGTGAATAGTGAATATGGGAAGGTGAGGGGACTTGTAATGTGCAAAAAAGTGAGAGAATGGAAGGGAAATAATGAATATTGTTCATAAAAAAAATCAAGTAATTAATAAACATAACTCTGTACTCAATAAAAATCATACCAACACCAATTCAATAATTATTATGTATCAAAAATGTTCACTGATCCACATTCAAATTCTTCAAAACTTCTCAATTAACACAGTCTGCAATCATACTCATAATAGAAACAACCTTCAACAGTCCTGACAAGAGAATGCTTGGTCTCTAATTTCTTTCCTTTCATTTAAAGAATCGAAAGAAAACACAACAACATTGCTCCATCTCTATCCATAATACATCACTATAAAATATCATATATTGTCCATCAATTCACAATCGTCCAAATAAAACATATGCACAGATCCCTTTCCAAATTGAGCAGACTTCTAAAACATGCTCGACTTCATACACTCCTCATTATATCAACTAATAAAACTTTGCAATGAAACCATAGTCAATATAAAACCTAAGCTTCATCCTTGTTGATGCAATTATTTATGACATGCACGATGCTTCTATAATAGATACACAGTGAATATAATGAAATAAACACAGTTATCAATTCCATAATTTTCTATGATCCCAATCGGGACTAGTGAAACACACAGTAGTCACCAACTTGCAATTAACACCATGTTGTAAGAACACAGCGATTGAAGGTATAATGAGAAGAGACAACCTTTGACTGCATATTATCACTGATTCCCAATCACAACTTTTCAACCAATTTAATCAAAAAAAGACGAGATAGGTACTCGATGCAACTGTCATAACCACTCCACTTTACAACCAATCTTTGATAACCAAAGAGATGCCTGACAGGAGTAAGAATAGTTGGGGATTTTTTTTTAAATCGGGCTCTGTCAAATATAAAGACGTAATCAAGAGTTCACGTGGTCATCAATAGCACACAGAAATGGAGGTCCTCAAAACATATCAACCATAGGCAAAGACCCTTCGATACAAGCACATTAGAAACCACAAGGTATCTTATAACTCTCAGTCTATGCAATGTAGCAACAATTAGCCACAAAGGAACAACGATGGGTAGGGTAGAAAAACAATGCACATTGTGCGTCTTGTGTTTGTAGAGGAGAAATGAATGTCCACTCGAGAATGATAGTTACCCATAACACACAGAGGTATAACCTCTGTCAATTTCTTAAGAGACGAATCATTTGATAACAATGCCAGTGGGAATGCAGAACCCAAGGCATAACTTATATCACCCAACAACCATAAATCATATATCTTGGCATAAAGGCCACCCTAAGATCGAATTATGAGATACTTTGATGCAAAGACCATGTGAATAAGCCCACGACCATGACTCTAGAAAAACACAGCAACCAAATGGTAGTTCAGGAAACATACACAACAACCAACTGGCATTCCGGGAAACATACACAACAACCAAATGGCAGTCTAAATACGATTGGACAGGGTTACCCTCATAATTGTGAGGAAGCAACCAACAAGAATAGACAGAGCGAAACCCTCCACCAAAAACATAGAGCAATAATACCCTTATTCATTCAAAATCCACAAAGACCCGTCACGATTTTCACCAACAGAACAACCAGCGAATTCACAACAACCAAACCAATTCTTTTACTTGCAAATCAAATAAACACACAGTCATTCTAGAGAGAAAAACCACACATTTACATAGTTGAAATTCTTAGGAAAACACAAACCCAAGCATTAATGATCCATTGTTCATTCATACATAGAGTGTAATTCATGGATGGAGTGAAAAATAACCATACCTGTAATCGATAGCTTAAAAGGGACGAGTTGGCCGAGCGTTTTCTTCCCAAGCTTGAATTTCGGAGCTTAACCACTAGCAGATCGAAATGAAACAATAACCATACTAGGGTGACGACCTGATGGGGAGCGTATGGAGTAACGTTCATTTATTGCACGTCGCTTCCATCTCCTCTTCTATTCAATTATGAAGTACAAGACAACCAATACTCACCATATCATTAACCATGTAATCAATTTCCAATCCATTGAAAATTGCAATGATTATTCCTTGCCCAATGCGCCACCCAAAATATTTACGTTAACCCTTTCCAAGCCCTTATGTCATACCATATACATTTCCATATCATATGTGCCCACAATAACTCAAATGTAAATCGCATAGCCACTAACCAACCATTTAATAGTTAGGACTAACACTAACATGTTTTAAATTTTCAATTGCACATAACTTCTAACATAGCATAAACATAGATCCTTTATTTTAGGATTTTTTTCATAAGTTTCTTCCTTTTGTTTTGGTTTTTTCATTACTAACATATTTCTTGTGCATGTGTAGCCAGGTAATAAATCATGGTGACATGATTAAACATAGAAATCATAAATGTATACCAATCATAACATAAAAATAAAGCTTTGAATAACATAACATCCCATAAAATGCATCATCCACCTGTCACTATGTCAAAATGAAACCAAGACTACATTGTTGATCATATAGGACCCTGTAAGAAGCATCGAAACAAAAACAAAAAATGTGTGATATGACTATCTTTGAGCCTCCATTATACAAGGGGGTCCCACCTACTTATATTATATATTATTAGCATAGTTTAAATAATATGGCTTGTTGTCCCTTGACCAAGTTTTGGGAACAATTGGTCATATTTGACCATTTTTTGAGACTTCGATAGCCTATCGAATATGGAGCACAAGAAGAAGCAGAGATCAAGGGATCTTGACCCACTTTTGGGCCCCTTTTTGGGTTTTGGGAATATGTAATGGGAAAGGGATGTCGGCCCGTGGGTTTACCCATGCTTAGGCCTACTTTTGTAATATATAAATAGACATCTAGGCGGAGTAAGTAGAGGGAAGGATTGACATCTATGTGATGTTAGGCCGAAAATCTAAGTGCTAATAGATTTTGTAAGTGCTCTATGCATGACTGTAAGAGGCTAAGTGCAAGTCATTGTAGGAAGTTGTAGAAGGCTTTGTGTTATAGCGCAAGGAAGAAGGATTTAGCGAGTTGTGCAGATCTTCTGTCCTATGCGAAGTAGGGTTTTTGGTGGCTCTGTGTTGTAATTGATTGAAGACTCTAATAAATAAAAAGAGTTGGTGGATGTAGCCCCAGGATGGGGGTGAACCACGTAAATATGTATGTTATGCTTTGTGCTTGGATTTGATGTATTTTTCTCTTGCTAAGTGCTTTGATATATTTAGATAGATCTACTTAAGCTTTGTGCTTCTTAGATGTGTATGAATGTTAGATATGATATGTATGAAGATGCTTAGTGCTGATCCAGGACCTGATCTATTCTACTATTGCTAAGTGTTGAAATACTTTAGATCTCAGTAAGTTTTGCGATGCTTTGTGCTATATGCGAAGTATAATAAGGGTTGGATATTAATTAATGATCGATGCTAAGTGATCTGTAAGAGATATAATCACAGATCTGTGTCTCAGCTAAGGTTGTAGACACCTGAGTCTTGCAACCACCCCTGCCTCTACCTCGGGTGAGACTTCATTTGATTTGTAGGTGTTGCCGAAAGGGCCAGTAGTTAGGGTTTTGTTGGTGCGTTGTTGTAGCGTTGAACCCTGGGCCTGTCCTTTTGCCAACAAATGGTTCTGTTGCCAGGAATTGAAACTATAATTGCTGGGAACTGAGCAGAGGAAGCTTTGTGCAAAGATTCTGTCTGGAACCGTGGAAGCTCTGTGTGTAGATCTGTGCCCTAGTGTGCAACATTCTACTTAACCTGTGAAGCTTTGTGTGAAAAAAGAGATCAGATCTGTGAGAAAAGAGATCAGATCTGTGAGAAAAGAGATCAGATCTGTGAGAAAAGAGGTCAGATCTGCAAGAAAGAGGTAAGATCTGTAATCTTTGTGCTCTGATAAAGGTAAGAAGAGTTAAAATTTTTAGATCCGAAAGATTTGTGCTCTATAGAAGTAAGATAAGTGGAAATTTTTTGTTTTTAAAGCATGGATCTAGGTATGTTTAATAGAGTTTATCCCAGTTTGAAAACTAGGGCACTGATAGATGAAAGAAGACTTGATATGAGTAGATCTGATAAGAATAGTGATAGATATTTTATACCTATGCATAGAAAGAATGTGTGGACTAACAAGTGGATGCAGGACCCTAGAAAGAATGTTTTGCAGGCTAACTCCTATGATCATAGTGCACGGTATAGAAGAAGTTGGGGATCATTTAAAAGGAAGAGAGGACTAATCCTTTGTTACAGTTGCAGAAGGTCAGGACACCTTGCTAAAGAATGTCCTGGTGGAAGACCTAGTTGTCTCTGTTGTCAAGCTCTAGATCATGAAGTACTGGATTGTCCTAAAATGATTGATAAACTGGAAAGAATGAATCTGAAACCCCGAAAGATAGATCAAAACTGTGGATGAAACCCTGAAAGAATCAAAGAAATTATTGATACAAATGAAAGAGACCCTGAATGATCACCCACGTGTCAGATTATCAGAGATTTTCAAAGAAAAGGAATGCATTGAAGCAAGAATAGGGGACTTTGACATTGAATCTATCTTTGATGAAGAGACACAAGTGAACATTATGCCAGAAATAACTTGGGAAGCTATAGGGAAGCCCACTATGATCCCTTCATTAGGAGGAATAGGACTATTTAGAGGAAAACTGATGATGTTATGTGGAAATCTCGCTCAGATACCTATGACAGTCAATGGAACTTCGACAAAGGAAGATTTTGAGATTATTAAAATCATTGAAGACAGTACCCCATTTACCATGTTACTGGGAAAACCTTGGATTGATAGAGATCAAGCCAGATGAAAGGAAGAAGAAGAAGTTTTGGAACAGAAGAAGCAAGGGTTAAAATATTTTATGACCAGAAAGATCGCGTAGCTGCTTGAAGAACAGAAGAATGGATCGAAGCTACTTTACACCAGAAACCCTGATGTCGAAGCCACAAGAATATTGAAGGACTCACAGAAGACTGAAGTACGTATCCCAGATAAAGAAGAACTGTTAACCCTGAACCCTAGGAAAGGATCTCAACAGCGCGAAGTGATTATGTCCAAGGAAGAAAAGAATCATAATGGGAAAAGGACCACCGAGATGAAGCTCACTGGAAAGAAGGAGAGGAAGCCAAATAAGAAGAGGGAAAAGTTAAAGAATATTCCAAAGGAGACTTCGCAGCAAGAAATCATACAGAACTGGAGATTCACCAGGATATCAGAATAGGGACGCATGGCACTTCACCATGGCGAAGCGATATAGTTGTTGGACCGATATATCCATTCGATGTCCACCCCGAACGGGTCAAAAAGAATTTATTGGTTACCACCAGACCATTGGACCATGCCTCAACAGGTCGAATGAAGTTAGTGGAGGCTCGTAACCATTACAAGCAGACCGTTGCTGAGTTTCCTACTTATACCATCGCGCCATGCACGAAGAATAATTTTTCCAATTGAGAATTCGAAGCCCACAGTTGTATATAGTGACCATTTTGATCTTGTTATTTATTCTAGTATAGTGTCTGAGCTCATTGGGATCCCAACTACTTATCCTAAGCGCATATGTTTGAAGAGCTCACCGGCAAAGAAGAAACTACAACAGAAGTTCTGATAGATTTAATGACTGAAAGAACCATGTCAAGAAGAGGCCTATCCACAGGCGTACATGCATCATCGACGCAAGGAGTGCAAGCCTCCCCATCAACCGCTCGAGTTGGCCCATCCCGATTGACCGACGAAAAGAGAGCTAAGCATTGAGACGATCTTGCGAATGCCAAGCTGATTCCAAGAATTCTTCCCACTTACCTGCCACCCCTGAGCGGTGAGATCAATCGGGACAGTATACCCCAAAAGTTTGAGTACCCGTTAATCACTGCGTACCTCCTAAAAGGAGTGCACGTAGTTCTCACTGACCAGGATAAGCTCACTACGTTGAAGTTCAGTGACTTCAACCTAGGCGACATAAAGGTTTATAATATGCTCGCACCTTATAAATACCTGACGAAGACAAAGGGTAAAAACTTGAAGATTGTCCCTCAGCAATGGGCTATGGACATCATGCAGTCCACTTTGCTGAACATCATGAACATTCCCCATTTCGGAAGGCACCAGGAAGTCAATGCCTGCATCAAGCTACTGCTGTTGAGCTATCATGGCGGATACTTGTGGTTAAACCACCTCATCATGGTCGATCTAGCATTGATCTACAGGATCACAGGGTTGAGCATGCAGGGCCCCGACCCACAAGAATTTTACCCTGGAAAGACCACAGACCGAGCCTTAGAGCAGAAGATTAAATAAACTTATGGCGATGTCGAGAAGGGCATGCGAGGCTATAAAGTAGCTTCTATTCAGAATGGCGCAATGTGCTTTGCCTGTAAACTCATTGCAGGGAAGTTGGTATGGAAGAACAGACCAACCCAGGCAATCGGATTTGTGGTAGACCTCGCAGGGAAGTGCACGGAGGGATTACACATGAACTGGGCGAAGTACTTACTGAACCAGTTGGAACTGGATTGCTGGGAAGAGCAGACCAAGGGTATGAGTTCCATTTTAGTTGGTTTCTCATCTTGATCTCATTCATCACATGGGAGCTACCAGAAGGTGCAACCTTCCCATATATAGAACCCTTTGAACCACTGGTTGTGAAGTTCAGTACGTTGTGGTACTCCAGCGACATGAACAAGCATTGGAAATCCAACGTCGTCTTCCACATTTACTACAATCAACTGAAGACTACAATCCATTCTACACCTCGCATCACCCCAAACATGCTTTAAAGATTCAGGCCATTGATGAAGTTCAGCGTGGACCACTACTTCATCTACATCACACCGCACATTGATGAGCATCACCAGTAGTTTTAGTCCTACTACAAGTTGACAGAGGAAGACTTAGAAGAGATTACTAAGGAGTGGTCGGCGGACCTCCTCATCTCAACTGACCCCGCAGAGCTCTCTGATGTTGATAGTCCCAAAGAAGTGCGCAATACAACTGGACCAAGAACAACGAAGAAGAATGAGGATGCTCAATACATCGATAGTACAACCATGAAGACTACTTCCACTTCACAAGGAGGTAATGGTGGAGATATAGGGGACACCAAAGTCGAGCAGAAGAAAGACGAGGCTACCTCGCCTAGAGAGGAGGAGGACCCCTCCAAGAAACAGAAGGTTTCCCCATCGAAGCCCACATCTAGAAAGAAAGCCAAGGCAACCAAAACCAAGTTTGAGACCACCCTAACATCAGACGACTTCAACTTCATCATCGTTGCGTTGAACGATGCTTCATTGGAGATAGAAGAGAAACAGGAAGCTAAGCAGGAGGAGGTACTCAGTTGGATCAAGGTCGAGTTTTAAGAAGTGCAACAGGAACTCTAGTCTAACCGTGCAGTTTCCACTGTGCCTCTACCAACAGAAACATAAAAAATGGGAGATGAGCCAACTCAACTCCACAGGATTGTTGACATGGTAGAAGCTCACCTTCGATGAGCTCAAGAGGAAATAGCACAAGCCACCCAGGCTTTGGTGCAAGAACAATAAGATCTGTTAGAACAATGCAGTAATGTAGAACAAGAGAAGCTCTCTATGTAGGAGAAATTTGATGAAGAGAAAGAAGAGTTACAACAAAGCAAGGGACAACTACTCGCCGAACAACTTGAATTCAAGGAAAGGGTCAACAGAGCACTCTTCTCTATGACAATAGTCAAAGTACATACCGAGGACCAAACTCCATAGCAGGTGGCACAGTTAGAAGAGGTGATCTAGAAGCTAAAATAGTGCATCGCGGATCTAGAACTCCGTGTCATACCCAAAACCCTGCAAGAGATAAGAGACCAACGAGAGACAACTGCTAGAACCACAGTTGACAGAATCAAATCTCTTGCCTTGTAGTGTAAGAAGTTAAGTAACTAGAGTGCCCATACTTATGAAAACCTCACAGAGAATCCAGAACTACAAGCGCTAGAGACGGAGCTCCAGGAAGCAAAACAACATGTGGATATGCTACAGGGGCAACTGAAGGCCCTGTCAGTTGTAGAAAGGATGAAGTGTTCTCATGAACAATACACAACTCAACAACATATTCACATGCTTCAAAGTAAAGTAATGGAGGTCACTCAACGAATCCAACCCATGCAGGATAAGGCATGCATGTTATTTTTGGAGATCAAGACCCAAGGAGAAGAGCTATAATAGGTCATCCTCTCAGCAAAGCAGCACCTCAAAGAACCAGTAAACAATGAAATAATCTAGGAGTTCACCAAACAAGAGGCCACAGCAAAGCAGCAAGTCGAAGCAACTTGAGCCAATATTGAGGCATTCGAGGCAGAATTGTCTAGATCTAAGTGACTCAGGATGAGTCATAGGTGAGTGTTGGGGGCCTATTGGCCCTTGACCAAGTTTTGGGAACACTTGGTCATATTTCACCATTTTTGAGACTTCGACGGCCTGTCGAAGATGGAGCACAAGATGAAGCAGAGATAAAGGGATCTTGACTCACTTTTGGGCCCCTTTTTGGGTTTTGGGAATATGTAATGGAAAAAGGGATGTCGACTGATGGGTTTACCCACACTTAGGCCTACTTTTGTAATATATAAATAGACATGTAGGCAGAGTAAGTAGAGGGATGGATAGACATCTATGTGATGTTAGGCCAAAAATCTAAGTGCTAATAGATTTTGTAAGTGCTTTGTGCATGACTGTAAGAGGTTGAGTGCAAGTCATTGTAAGAAGTTGTAGAAGGCTTTGTGCTATAGCGCAAGGAAGAAGGATCTAGCAAGTTGTGCAGATAATTTGTCCTATGCGAAGTAGGGTTTTTGGTGGCTCTGTGTTGTAATTGATTGAAGACACTAATAAAGAAGAAGAGTTGGTGGACGTAGCCCCAGGATAGGGGTGAACCATGTAAATCTCTGTGTTATGCTTTGTGCTTGGATTTGATGTATTTATCTCTTGCTAAGTGTTTTTATATATTTAGATAGATCTACTTAAGATTTTTTCTTCTTAGATGTGTATGAATGTTATGTATGATATGTATGAATATGCTTAGTGCTGATCCAGGATCCTATCTGTTCTACTATTTCTAAGTGTTGAAATACTTTAGATCTCAGTAAGTGTTGTGATGCTCTGTGCTATCTGCGAAGTATAATGAGGGTTGGATATTGATGAATGATCGATGCTAAGTGCTCTGTAAGACATATAATCACAGATATGTGTCTCAGCTAAGGTTGCAGACACTTGAGTCTTGCAACCACCCCTACCTCTACCTCGGATGAGACCTCATCTTCTTTGCAGGTGTTCTCGAAAGGGCTAGTAGTTAGGGTTTTTTCGGTGTGTTGTTGTAGTGTTGAACGCTGGGTTTGCCCCTGTGCCAACATGGATTTTAGCAATACTTTGTCGGCGAAATTCCTCATTGCGATTTTATTCGTCAAAAAACTAGTGACTCCACAGGGAAATATGTTTCCAATAGATTAAGAACTCATAATGTATGGTTTTGTAGACCAATCACAACATATCAAGAAGATATAAATCATAATGATTATGCAACAGGGGGAAGTGAGCAGATTTAATGGAAAGATGACCGGGAATTTGGGAATAACACATGGAAAGTGTTAAGTATGAGGGGATTTATCCCTGTATGCATAATCATTTGACCAAAATTTTCTCTTGACTTCAAGGAGAAAATTTTTCTGGACTTTCTCTTTTGAATCTCAAAATGGATGAAAAAATGGAAAGCAGAAGTAGGAAGTAACCAATTATCTCATAAGACAACAGTGAAAGAAAATAACAAATTCAATGATGCCTTCAGGGGGAACATCATAAAATCCATGTAATATTGATTGTTATTAACTAAAAATACCTTTCAGGAGTGTCACTATGGTAGAACTGATCCAACATTTTATTCTTGACCAAAAATTGAAATCAAAAAGAAAAAAAAGAAAGAAATGTAATAACATAAATGAAACTTCAAAATTTAAAACAATGGAAATGGACTGACAGAAATGTAAACAGTAGAAGGAAAACTACTAAAATGAAATCATAATTGAAAACTGTAAAAGTAGAATTGAAAAAGCATTAATGAAAACTACTAAAATGAAAAACAGAACTGAACTACTAATATATAGAACAATCCAAACAACGTTAAACTCTTCAAGTTGGTTCCATGTAATTTTTTAAGTTAGAATAGTTAGTGTTGTAGGAAAACAACTGGTCTTGTAAATCTTTTAGAATGTAAGAGATTGTACCCAAGACAAAAGCGATCTTGAAAGGACCTAGCCATAAGTTTTGAAACTTCGAGACAATTGATCAGCTTTTAGAGTACACGATTAGATCATCAAGATAGATATGAATAATCTTGTTGATCACATCGTCAAAAACTATTTGCATAGCCCCTTGCAATGTGACACTTGCATTGGATAAGACAAAAAGAATATATTCGTAAGAAAAGGTTCCCTAACGAGTAATAAAGGTGGTTTTATATTTATCTTCCCTTTTTACCTTGATTTGATTGTAACCAGAAAAACTGTCAAGTAAGGACATCATCTGTGACCCTGCAACTTGCTGCAAAATCATTTCCATATTAGGGAGAGGAAAGTGTTCTTTTATACTAGCTCGATTCAATGCACAAAAATCTACGCATAATCTGATATGACTAGTTGTTTTCCGAACAGGAACCAAATTGGAAACCCATTCAGAATACTTGACCAGAAAAATGATCCCAGCCTTCAAGATTTTTTCCAACTCCTTTCGAATAGTTGCTTCCAGTGCAGAGTTGATAGGTCTTTGTTTTTGCCTTGCTAGTTTTATGCCCTCCTTGATAGGAATGGAATGTTGTATAAGAGCGGGATCAAAACCACAAAGATCCTCATAAGACCAAGCAAAAACATCTTGAAATTCACCAAGCAGTCTGACAAACTTCATTTTTTATTCATCAGAACATTGGGCACCTATTTTAACATTCTTTGGAGACTCGGGTGTTCTAATTTTCAAGGAAATGGTTTCACCCACCTTCCTTTTTGACTCCTATTCTTTATGTTTCTCTTTATTAATTACATCACTCGATGAAAATGAACTCTCTAGAGGAGTCAAGCCCTTAGGAATCTTGTTATCTTCTATGGATATAATTTCCTTAGGCTTATAAGGTTCAATTTCAATGAAATCACAGATGCTCTCATCGCTAGGGAAGAGCTCCCATGATTCTATATTGTCAGGGATATGTGGACGATATAGAGATTGGAAAGTACAATCAGGTATGTGTGGCAGAAGTTTTCGATTAGGAGAGGCTGCAAAAACAACTAACCGATCAGCCATTGAGTTCAACTCCCTATTAACATGCATAATGTTGAAAGATAGTAGCTTCGAGATTAGTGCCCAAACATTTTGGGTGTAGTGTTTCATCAACTTGTTGCTAGAGGAATATATCTTACGTACAAGGTTCACAACAAGCTCAAAATCCCCAAAAACTGTAAGGTGACCACAAACCAGATTATAGGCATTTTCAATGCCAAATAATAAAGCTTCGAATTTAGTGACATTCTTTGTGCAAGAAAACTCTAACCTATAAGAAAAGTTATGGATTTTCCCCACAGGAGAGTACAAGATAATGCCATCTATGTTTCCTTCATTAGAGCATGAGCCATCAAAGTGCATATGCCACATACTGTCATCTAAGTCGATTTTTTCCAAGGGAGTTTTATGCTCCTCGGCAAAGATGGAATACACCCCTAGGTCCTCTTTGATATAATTCACATTAGTTTGTGGAACACTTTCTATGTAAGGTAAAATCCTTCCCTCTCTAAGGACTATGATGTTTTTACCATTCCGAGGAATAGATAAGTGTGTCTCGTCGAGTGAGAGGTATCCACCTATCAAAGCTTGCCAATCTCTTCCTAGGATGATTGAGTAGTTTCTTACTGGCATATCAATTACCTGGATATTACGGGTTGTCCTTATTTCAGGTTGCGTGCACAAAACAAAGGTCATGTCCTTGATTTCACCTATGGTCATTTGTTGTAGACTATTATAAGAGAGCATGCTTCTGGTGTTTTCATTTGTACAAGACAATCTTAGTTCTTCCATAATAATCTTCGACATTACACTTGGGCTCGAACCGCCATCAATGAGGAAACAATGGGAAATCTTATCCATAATCTTTACAGAAATATAAAAAGGGGTTTTTTTTACAGGGTATCTAAATTTATGTACACCTACTTTATTTATAGATGAATCCTCTTCATCTACCTCTTCAGAGAGGTTGGCTACAACATAATCTTTTCCTTCCATGAATTGTTTTAGATGCCTCTGTTGTTCAGGGACGACAACCATGTCCAGAAGGGTTGCATCTGCTTTGATGTTGGACAACTAATTTAGAATATTGTATTTGGAATATGGGAGAGGGGAGGTAGTTCCTTGACTGTTAGGAACCTTAGGAACATGAACACTAGAAACTAGTGAGGATGAGCTCGGGCTAGAAGAATTGTGAGGATCATATTTGCCTTTGGGAGCATAGGATGTTTTCCTAGTATTGATGATCATGACATCATCTGGATCTGCAAAATCTAGGACATCGATGGTAGTTTCAGGTATTTTACCAAATATTTTATCTCTGGCACTCTTCTTTACCTCACATGTACTTTTCTCATGGTGTTCCTCGCAAAATTTACACCAACTATGAGGCATGATAGCTTTAGGCTGAAAATTATTTTCATTTCGATTTCTAAAGGGAGGTGCAGAAGAGGATGAAGCTCCAGAGGTAAGAGGGGAGACATTTCCCTTCCGCTCATATGCTATCATATGATTATTCATGTCTTGTACAAGCTATAAGAGGGAGGACATGTCTGTCTGTTTAATTGATTCTCCTTGAGGAAGACCTTTTATTTCAAGATGTTATTCATACTCTAAACATGTATGCAGAGCAGAACCGAGGTTATCAATGGATTTTTCCTCAAGCATATGATGGTAGGGGAAAGGTAATGAATTATAATAATGCATGAAAACAGCTTGGTTCTGAAGTCTAATTTGTTCGAGGATTTGATTGTATAACTTGGTGAAACGCAAGTTGAAGGACTTGATGGTCTCACCATCCTTATAAGCGATGTTATTGTATTCACGTAACTGCTCAGTTGGGATTTTGGATTTCCCATAGGTGGATTTGAACCAATATACTAACTCCTCCCAAGTAGACAAAATCTTAGGAGGAAGGTCAAAGAAATCGACCACAGCCTTCCCTTCAAGGGAATTTACAAATAAGCACATGCAAGTATCGTTTTCATTAGCTCCTATGTTGTGACAGGCATTAGAAAATGCCACCAAGTGTTCATTTGTAGTGAGAGTGTTATTCCCTGAAAACCTAGGAATATTCTCTTTGAATTTAGGAAGTGTACGAGTAGTAGGTGCCAAGTTAAGAGGAGAAGAAGCATGCCATGGTGTGGTTGTGGCATCTTCTTCAAACTAAAAAATGTTGGGTATGTGTTATATTCTTTGCATGTGTGTGTGTGGGCGCGTTAGATTCGACAACTGCATCTGACGATCCCTTGTAGTAGTGATATGTTTGTGTCGTGTGCACCAGGCTCTTTCCTAGTGGGGTCCCAGGGGGGGAAGGTATTCCCCCCCCCTGATTACGTGCAGCGCTCGGAGCAACGCCCCGAAATTTGTTTTTGGGTGGTTTTTGCTATTTTTAGCGGATTTTGCTATTTTTAGCGGTTTACTAAATTAATCTCGGTTTTAGGGATTAGGATTTTGGTATCTATAGAATACCTAAAAACATTGTATATATTGTATGGTGAATGGTGAAATTCGATATAATGAATATAAGAAAGGTTTTCCCTGTTGAGGGTTTCCGGTATAAAATCTCTGTGTACTTTGTGTATGAGCCATTGATTAAATTTTGTTTTGGTTAAGAATATATATGCATTGCTTTACTTCACAAGTTTAAAAATTACATGCAGTATCAGAGCTCATTTTTGGCTTCAGAGGGATGCCTTTGTTGTTGAGGGTTTGGCTCGGTCTTGATAGATCAAGTTTATCTTGGGTCTTTGATAAACCTGGATTTAGTGGGAGTGTTTGCAGTGGTGATTTGAGTGCAGAAAGAGGAATGGCAAGCTCTTCTAGAATCAAGATAGAGAAGTACAATGGTAAAAACTTTGAGCTATGGAAGTTGAAGATGGAGGACCTTCTTGTAGAAAAAGAACAATGGATCGTTGTGGATCCTGGTACACAGCCTACTATTACGCAACCTACTGGAACACAGACGAATGGTACACACCCTACTAGTACACCACCTACTGGTATGTCAAAGGAAGATTGGGAGAAGTTGGATAGAAGAGCAAGGAGTATTATTCGACTCTGCCTAGCAAATTCGGTGTTGTTGAATGTCTCGGGAGACTCTACATCCAAGGAACTATGGGATAAGTTAGGGAATTTGTATCAATCAAAGTCCATGGTAAACAAGTTGTTTCTTCGAAATAAGTTGTATCATCTTAGGATGGAAAATGGAGATTCTGTGACAGAACATCTAAATGCATTTAATACTCTGGTAAGTCAACTTGGCTCTGTTAATATTATGATTGCAAAAGAAGATAAGTGCATTACTTTATTATGTTCTTTTCCAGACTCTTGGGATAATCTGGTTGTAGCAATATGTAGTACCACTCAATCTACATTGAAGTATGAGGATGTAGTTGCATCCTTGTTATCTGAAGAGATGAGGCGAAAAAGCATGGATGGTCATAGCACAGATGCTTTATTTGTAAGAGGTTGTACCCAAGAAAGGAATCATGGTAAGCCTTCGGGGCAGATATCTAAATCTACAGGTAGATCTAAGTCTCCAGGAAAATCTTTGAGGAAATGTTGGAAGTGTGGTAAACAAGGCATTATAAGAAAGATTGCAAGTCTAAGAAGGTTGAAAAACCAAAGGTATATGATAGTACCTCTTTCACAGAGGTGAAAACCTCCACTGAAGAAGGAGGTAATGTCTACCTGGCATCTACAAGTACACATGCAGACCGTGATGTATGGTTGATCGACTCAGGTGCGTCACACCATATGAATCCTCATAGGGAGTGGTTCTCTGAATATGAAAAATATGATGGTGGTGATGTATTCCTAGGAGATGAATCGATAGAAAAAATCTTGGGACGTGGAAGAGTTAAGTTGTTGTTAAAATATGGAAGAATTAGAACTCTCCCTGGGGTTCTGCACATTCAAAAACTAGCCAGGAGAATAATATTTGTAAGAAATATGGAAGATGCAGGAGTGGACACTATATTTGGAAAGGTCACTTGTAATATGGTATGAGGATCATTGGTTTTGATGAGGGGAGTTCGGTGTGGAACTTTGTACAAGTTGTTGGGAAGAACTTATACTAATGGGTGTAACAGTTCTATTGTCCTTGAATAGACAAATAAATAAGACAAGACCAATACCGTCCCTAAAAAGAAGACCATGTTGTGGCATCAAATACTGGGGCATATTGGAGAAAATGGCCTTCAAACACTACATGGTAAAGGCATGGTTGAAGGTATGTCTAATTGCACTCTGGATTTTGATTTCTGTGAACATTTCATATATGGTAAACAGAATCGAGTAAGATTCCCATCTGGTGCTACAAGAGAAAATGGGATCTTAGAATTGATACACAGTGATGTGTTTGGACCTGTGCCTGTTCCATCACTAGGTAAGTATGTGTATTATGTTTCATTCATCTATGATTTCTCAAGGTACACATGGATTTATTTTCTTAGAAATAAATATAATGTATTTGATAAATTTAAAGAGTTTAAGGCTCTGGTAGAGAATTAGACAGAGAAGAAAATAAAGGCATTGAGAATAGATAATGGTGGAGAATTTTGCAGAAATGAATTCGAAGAATTCTGTAAGAAGTGTGGTATAGCAAAGAAGAAGACTACTCCATACACTCCTTAGCAGAACGGAGTTGCAGAAAGGATGAACATGACACTGATGGAAAAAGCAAGGAGCATGCTCAGCGGTGCCGAGTTAGGACAAGAATTTTGGGTAGAGGCAGTGGGTACAACATGTTACCTGGTCAATCGATCACCTTCATCAGCATTGGATGATAAAACTCCACACGAGGTATGGTCTAGAAAGAAACCCTCTCTTCAACATCTTAGAGTGTTTGGTTGTGATGCTTATCTAAATGTTCCAAAGGAAAATAGAAGTAAGTTGGATAAAAAGGTTGAAAAGTGTATCTTTATTGGTTATAAAGATGGTGTGAAAGGTTATAAGCTTTGGAACCCAGAAACCAAGAAAAGTGTTTACAGTCGAGATGTTGTTTTCAGAGAGGTAAAAGATGTGTCCAAACAAGAATTCCTACCAACGCAAGACGAACCTGAGAAAATAGATCTTGAGTTGGATGATGCAAAATATGAATCATCTGAAGAAGAAGAAGACGAAGAACCTCATAACCCAGTATTGAGGAGATCAGTGAGAGATAGAAGGCAACAAGAAAGCTATAGTCCACCTGATTTTTGTTCCAATTTTTCTTTATCTATTACTGATGATGAGCCCAGAACTGTCAAGGAAGCAATGAATTCATAGGATAGTAAACTCTAGAAGAAGGCCATGGTTGAAGAAATGGATGCCTTGGATAAGAATGAGGCATGGGATATAGTTGAGTTGCCACCTAGAAGAAAATTGGTTGGTAGAAAATGGTTGTTCAAGAAGAAGTTTAATGCACAAGATAAAGTGGAGAAATAAAAAGCTCGGTTAGTAGCAAAAGGTTATTCCCAGGTAGAGGGAATTGACTTTGGTGAGATTTTTTCTCCTGTTGCTAAGTTAAATTCTGTTAGATTTATTTTATCTATTGTTGTTGCTTTTGATCTTGAAGTGGAACAGATGGATGTGAAGACAACATTCCTACATGGGGATCTGGAAGAAGAAATCTACATGAAGCAACCAGAAGGCTTTGTAGTGAAGGGAAAGAAAGAGCTGGTTTGTAAGCTAAAGAAGTCACTATATGGTATGAAGCAATCACCTAGGATGTGGAACCAAAAGTTTGACACATACATCCTTGGATTGGGATTTTTGAGAAGCAGGGTTGATCACTGTGTATATTCCAAGTAGGTTGGTAATCACTTCATTTATGTAGTGTTGTATGTTGATGACATGTTGGTAGGAAATAATATGGATGTTATCAAGGAGGTGAAATCGCAGTTATCCTCCAAATTTGACATGAAGGATCTTGGTGCTTCTAACTTCATTATAGGAATGGAAATTAAAAGAGATCATGCAAACAGGAAAATCTGGTTGAATCAAAGAAAATATGTTGAGACAATATTGCAGAGGTTTAATATGCATGGAAGTAAACTAGTCAAATTCCCTATTCCTATAGGGGTAAAGTTATCTACAGATCAGTGTCCCAAGACATAGGAAGAAGAAGAGGACATGTCCCATGTTCTGTATGCCAGTGCAGTGGCTAGTTTGATGTATTCAATGGTCTGTACTAGATCATACATTGCACATGCAGTGGGAGTTTTGAGCAGGTATATGTCAAAACCAGGGAAAGAGCATTGGACAACAGTAAAGAGGGTCTTTAGGTATTTGTGTGGCACTACCAATTATGGATTGTGCTACCAAGGAAGACCATGATTGGACATAGTGGTGGACATACATGACTTTGTTGATGCAGATTGGGTTGGAGATATGGATCGCAGAAGATCTACAAGTGGGTATGTGTTTAACCTATTTGGAGGAGAAATCAGTTGGATGAGCAAAAGACAGGCTGTAGTGGCACTCTCAACTACAGAAGCTGAATACATGGCAGCCACTCATGCAAGCAAGGAAGCAGTATGGTTACAGAGATTATGTTTAGGTATTGGGTTGGTACAACAAGCAGTGAGATTAGATTGTGACATTCAGAGTGCAATCTTCCTGGCAAAGAACCCAGCTTATCATTCGAAGGAAAAGCATATTGATGTTCAGTATCACTTTGTGAGAGACATGGTTGAGGAAAAGAAGGTGTTGTTGGAAAAGGTTGACACTTTGAAAAATGTTGCAAATTCATTGACAAAGTCTGTAAGCACAGAAAATTTCTCCTGGTGTAGAGTAACAATGGGCATTGTTTCCCTGGATTGTTGACTATTTAATATTGGGACCCCTGGATGCAAAGAAAACAACAAGTGGGAGAATGTTGGGTATGTGTTATATTATTTGCATGTGTGTGTGTGGGCGCGTCAAATTCGATAACTGCGACTGACGATCCCTCATAGTAGTGCTTTTTTTGTGTCCTGTGCATCGGGTGCTTTCCTAGGGGAGTTCCAGGGGAGGGCAAGTATTCCCCCCCTGGTTACGCGCAACGTTCAGGGCAGCACCCCGAATTTTTTTTTTTGGGCATTTTTGCTGTTTTTAGCGGATTTTTTTATTTTTAGCAGTTTACTAAATTAATCCTGGTTTTAGGGATTAGGGTTTTGGTATCTACAGAATACCCAAAAATCCTATATATATTGTATAGTGAATGGTGAAATTTGATATAATGAATATAAGAAAGGTTTTCCCAGTTGAGGGTTTCCGGTATAAAATCTCTGTGTACTCTGTGTATGAGCCATTGATTAAATTTTGTTTTGCTTAAGAATCTATATTCATTGCCTTACTTCACAGGTTTAAAAATTACACTCATACTTTTTTATGAATTTGGCGGGGTTCGTAGTAGATTGGACAGGGACTTGGTGACTATATAAGCTACCAATCACTGACGAAGCTAAAGAATGAGATGAAGAACCACCTCCAGTGCCACCAGAGCCACCACTAGATTCCATCTTGTGGATAATAGGTAAGGGAGAGAAAGACAAACTGGAAGAATCAGACAAGGTTCTCCTTAGAGAACTTTTTTGGGTTGATAACACAATGCTCCTTCTTCTTATTTCAGCAATAGGATTAATTTCAGGTGATAAGCCTCTTCTTCTCCTAGAAACACGAGGGTCTAAGGACATGAAAAGAAGGTCAAAGTTGAAGGAAAAATAAAGTTATGGTTCATTCCTAAGTTGTCTACGTCTAGCTTCCCAACATTCTTGGGCTCTTATGTCTTGTTCAATTGCTGCCCATGAACGATTAAGCTCAGCCCGAGTATTAGCAATGTATAAAATGGTGTTAAACAAGTTTAAATCAATGTTGGTCTGATCTTGAAGACCAGGCTCAATATTAGGCTACCTTGCAACAGGTAAATTCATTAAGAAATGAAATAGTCAAAGAATCAATATAAGAAAAATAGATATATTCGATGATAATCAAGCATAAAAAATCAACCAGAGAGATATTGAAGATCTCCCCAGTATGGTCGCCAAATAAATATTGAGAAAAATATATGAAATAATATTACTCAATCATTTTCAGATCTTACTTGGATAAAGAAAGATAGATGGGAATATCACCCTATGTTTATAGCCATAAAAAATTGTTTCCTAATCCACAAGTATTGGTTACAAGGGCTTAGGCTGATTTTCTTATAAATAAAAGATTGTTGAAAAATTCAATATTTATGTAATTTTTTAATGTAACAGATGCATAAATAAATGTAGAGACAAAAGAAAAATACCAAGTCAATAATCAAGACAGATGAAACATAAAGAAATCGCTTATTTCATTCCAATTTATTGAAGAATCATTCTCTTTACAAAATTCCCTGAGGAAATTTGGACCAAAGTCAAACTTAGATGTCCCCGATGAAAACCATACAAAAAGACTTATGACAGAAAGTAAAAAACTGAACTTTAAAAGCTAGATCATCTTGCCACATATTGTTGCCCACTCGAATCTGCACAATATTCTTTATCAATCATGAAATTTCATTCATAAACATACAAGTCTACACAGACTATCAAAGATAAATCAACACCTCTGAAAAGCAAGTGTCTGAATGATGTAATTTAGATTTGAATTTTGTTGTCTACAATAGGACCCTAGTATAATAAAAGAGAATTAGGCTTTCAATGAATTAAAGAATGAATGAAAACTGAATTATCTCAACAAAACTGAAGAGCAGACCTTAGTATGCTTTCTCCTTCTATTTTCTTCTTGTTTCTCCTTCTCTTTTTGCCTTTAAGCAATCAAAATTAATTGAAGTAGTTAAACTACCTCTTTAGTTAAGTTAACTAAAACTCAACTAACTTTTAGTTTAGAGGGAAAATTAATAAAATAATAATAAGGGTCTTAATAAATAATAACTAGTAGGTGGGACCCCTTGTGACTCCCTTTAGTTTCTTAACAACATAAACACAACTAGTTAATCAATCAAACACATCCCTCCTTGTGGCTCCCATCATCACTCTCATAATTTGAAAATTAATATCAATGATATTTGAAATCATATCCAAAAATATAATATCCAACATATACAAAAAATAGTGTGTTGTCTAAAACTTCAGAAGTCAAATATTCTCAACAATCAATAAGTAAAAACACTCAAAAACCATATTTTCCACTCTGGGAGGCAATTTTCCGCTTGTTGTTGTTGTCTCCCTTTGATTTCTCTGAATTTGCCTTAGGTTGTGTGGAGCCTTTAGGCATAATATCACTGATAACATGAGAGCAATCATCTCTCAAATGCATGTGAGATGAAATGGATTTGGCAGAGTCATTTGAGGGAGAGGAGGGGGAAACAACGAATTTTCCTTTATCAGGTGCATGGTGGGCTTCGATTTTTAACCTCTTTCTTGCGTGAGAAGACTATACTGGTGAGTGTGCAAGGGAAGCTTGAACTGATTAAAAGTTGGAGGAGGAGGAGGTAGAGACAAATTGGGCCAGCCACGATGTTGGGAGATTGTCGGGTGGACAATCTCTTGCCATCCGTCATTTTTCGCGACTTCAAGTTGTAATGAGACATGAGGGGGAACTGGGATACTAGGGACATAGGGGGCTTGGAAAGGAGGAATTTATGGCCTAGGTTGGACCATTCCTTATCCAATTGATGCAGGAGCATCTCTCCATGCAGCCAGCCAGCCAGCCAGCCACATCAGCGCACATGCATTCAAGGATGAAAGGGAGGTGCAGCCTCATTTGAATTTGAAATTAAATGTAATTTAATGTTCTTAGGCTATTGAGCCAGAAAAGCCATGACTTTGTGCAGGCTGTAGATAATATCGGCCTTTATTGTAGATCGGCTGAGATCTAGTTCTGGATGGCAGACTAGACAGCCATTGATGTAATTAATTAGGGTAGGTGAAATCCTGGAGGGAAGTGCTCGATTGAGCCCCTCGATGAAAAAGAGATTTTCATATCTCATTTTCAATGAGTTGAGTTAGTTGTAGTGAGTGATGGTAGAGTAGAGAAGAGCCGAGGAGAGCTCGAGAACACCTTGTACAAACAGGCATTTGCCATTTTTAATACAAACAACAGTTTTTCCTGCACATGTTCTGTGTTGAGTGGATGTCTATGTGTGTTCCTTTATTCTGTAAATATATGATATGGTTATATGTTTGCAAAGAGTTGTGTTGATTTCAGGGTTGAAGGTCTTTGAGGCTTCATACCAGGAGGGTGTGAAAGAATGTTGAGGTTCTGAGAGCCGTGCACAGAGGATGCACTTCTAAACTCAGAGGAGTCAGACAAAGATGTGCTGAGGCGCAATCTGGAGTCATCAACTCAGGAAGAATACCTGTGAGGTTGCTGAACACCTCAAGAGGTAAGTCTATGTAGCTGAAAACACAGTTGCAGACAGAATCATTGAGGATTCTATAGGAGCTCTACCAGATGGGCATCGAGCGTAAGCACGAGGTGCTGGAGAAAGAACTCTGCGGTGAGTTCTTAAGAAGAAGCAGAATCACTGAGGATTCTAAGAAGCTCTGCCAGGAGGGCATCGAGCAAGTGCATAGGTGCACAAGGGAGGAAATCCAGAACTGTTGAACGTTCTGTGGGAAAGATACTCCGCCAGAAGGGCGTCGAGGAAGTGTGCAGCTAGGCACAAATGTAAGGAGGACTCTTTGAGTTCTGTGAGTTAAGAGAAGAGTCCACTGAGGGATTCTTTACAGGGTTACTGAATACTCGGAACCTCATTCAGAGGTCGCTTGAACAAAAGGATAGCCAGGGAGGCATCCATTTCACTCTCCATCTGAGGGAGAAGAAGGACGAAATCCCCTAAGGAGTCTGGGTATTTGTGGGAGCTCAGGACAGATAGCACTTTGCGCGCGAGGACTTCGTAGAAGAGTGCGGGAGTCAGAAGAATCCTTTAAGGATTCAAATATAACCTCAGGAAGGAGTCATCGTTATTGAGGACGCGCGACAAGGCTCAAAGTGTGAAGAGCTCGCAGAGGAAAAGGAGCAAAGGTCGAGGCCTTTGGCTTCTGGTAAATTCTTCTAAATCTTGGGAGAAAATACACAAGCTCAGGAGGAGCAGTGGTAGCCGTCAGATCGGCCTGAGGAGAAGATCTGGAGCATTGAAATTCTACGTCCAGGAGGCGCATCGGAAGAGAGCGCACAGGAGAAGAGATCTAAGCGGTCAGATCTAGAGCAGATCACCGACAGTCGTCGGATCTACAGAAGTTGCGCGGGAGTTAACCCCGTGTACAGGAGGAGCGAAGCCCCGAAGAGTTGGTATCGGGATATCGGCATTCGGTACTCACAGAAGTGAGTGCATAAACTTTGCGAGTAGCGAAGTGACGAAAGGATCTAGACCGTTCATTTGGGAGCGGACACGTGTCGCGAGGTCCTCTCTATCGGGGACTTGGACATCGGACATTGAAGGGGAAGCCTTTCGACTTCATGAGAGGCAAAGCCATGAGAAGATCGGGACCATCCATCTGGGAGGACGCGTGGCGATAATCGGAGCCATCAGGAGGAACCCCGAAAGGCATCGGCATCTCGAGCCTCTGGAGTCGAGGCAGAAGTTAGTTGACCCCGCGAGCAGCAAAGTCGCGAGGTAGCGAGACAGAGAAATCAAAATCTCGGCGTCTCGGGACTCGGAAGCCGGAGAGTCGGGCATTTGATCTTGCGAGAGACGAGGTCGCAAGGAGGCGAAATTGGGAGTTCGATGTCTCGTGTATCAGGAGTCGAAGGACCAAGCATTGGACCTCACGAGCAGCGAAGTCACGAGAGGGTGAGGTCGCGAGGGAGCGATATCGACGTTTCGATGCATCTGGTATCGGAAGGCGAAAAACCAACTGTTTGATGTCGCGAGTGGCGAAGCCGCGATAGCACAGAATTTCCAATGGAGGAGAGAGGAAGTCAGCGTTGACTGACATCTCGTGTCTCGGGGACTCAGAAAATAGAGCACGGAAGTCCAACTGTGGAACTCGCGAAGGTGCAAGTTGCGAAGGGCGTTAGCATTAGCCTAGCCGGTGGTCACGCGCGGAGGGCGCTGACAGGAAAGGGAGTTGAACCCATTTCATGATCTCGTGTATCATGGAATTGGAAGGGCGAAGTCGAGAGTTTCGGCTCGTGAACTTGCGAAGTCGCGAAGAGGCGACAAAAGACCTTAGGGTTAGGCCCTTGGTCACAGCGTTGTGGGCACTGGGAAAAAGAGGAGCTTGCACCTTGTGTTGTGTTACATAGGGGAGTTCCGAAAGGACCTGTGGACTGGGTCAGGTTTTGACAGGGATTCTCGAGGGGATCTAAAGAGTTGCTTCGGCTCCGAAGAGGAATTAAGAACGATCCTGTGAGCAGGAGGTCAGGTAAAGAGACCCTGCGGGGTGTTAGAAAGGACCTCCTTGCATCAAGTTGGTATCAGAGCGGGAACTTCATCTGTATATCTCAGGTGAAGCGAGAGAAGGCAAAGGAGGAAGACAGAGTTACTGAAGACTCTGTAATGATTGAGAGCTGTAGCAGTGGGTAAGAAGATAGTCAGGGAGACTAAAAGGATGAAGCTGGAGACACTCTTATTTCAGAGTGACAGTAGAAAATCTTCCACGAAGGCAGATAAAGGTAGCAGGATGACTACTGAGGGCCACAGGAAGAAAAGCAAGGCAGAAAGGCTTGCAGAAATGGACAGAGAGCTCGCTGATATACGAGCAGAGATAGAGAAGCTTGAACTGCGGATGCGGCAGGATGAGGAGATGGTATGTGAACCAGAGACTGGAGGAGATCTCAATGATTTTGAATCTGAATTGGGATCATTTGATGATATCAAAGACTACCAGATGGGTAGAGAAGATGAAGAAATTACAGATTGCCATGAGGGAAACGAGCTGAGATCGCTGAGGGATCTCACGGAATGTCAGGAGGACAGTGAGGGAATTTCAGACTGCCAGGAGAGCAGTGGAAGGTTTCCAAATTGCCATATGGGTAAGGGAACAGAGATGAGATTGGCTGATGATCTCAAGAACTGCCAGGAGGGCAGAGAAAAGGAAATTCTAGTTTACCAGGAGGGCAACGAGTTGAGATCGGCTGAAGATCTCATGGACTGTCAGGAGGACAGCGGGGAAATTTTGCATTGCCAGCTGAGCAATGATAAGAGGTCGCGGAAGGATATCGAAGACTGCCAGGAGGGTAGCAAAAGGATTGAAGACTGCCAAGAGGGCAGCGGAAGCGTATTGAACTGCCAAGTGGACAGAGATGAAATTACGAGGCCATCTGAAGGTCTCATGGACTCGACGAAGAGTTCAATTCAACAAGGGTTGCTGATGAAGATGGGATCGGTTGATCTCATGGTCTGCCAGGGAAGCAGCGGAAGCATCCCATATTTCCAGAAAGGTAGGGATGAGCAGATGAAAAAGGATCAGCAGATGCAACTGACAGAGGAGGATTTGAGCCACGTAATGATTGGAGAAATTTCAATATTCCTACCATTTGCCCCAAAGGAGGCAGAAAATTCTATTACAGAGGATGCAGCAATAGCAGAGGAACAGTCACAGCTGATGATGACTGTCGAAGAATAAAAATTGGTGCAGATGGTGAAGACTGCCCAAGAGGACGAAGAAAATGAGTGTTCCGAGGAACAGCTCAATAATTCCAGCCAGCGAGCTGAGAGTGCTGTAGCAATGAAGCTGACAGCGGGAGAAGTGGAAGAAAGGAATGAGCATTCTGAGGAATGGCTCAACACATTCATCACTGAAGCTGAAGAGGATGCAACAAGGGAGCTTGCAGCAAAAGATGAAGAAGATGAGAATTCTGAGGAATGGCTCATTACTTCCAGCCAAGAAGCTGAAATCGCTATAGCATTAGAGCTGACAGTAAAAGTGGAAGAAGCAGAAGAGGATGACGAGCATTCCGAGGAATGGCTCGATATTTTCAGCCGTGAGGCCGAAATTACTGCAGCATGGGAGGTTGCAACAGCGGAAGAAGAAGACACAGACAACATTTGTCTTGCTGATCTGTGGGAGAAAATAGAATCCCTGGAGGAGAGGGTGAACGTGCAGAGTGTGCACATCCAACAGGTGAAGTTGGAAATAGATGAAGATGGCATGGGAGATCATAGTGATCTTCCTGATGTCCAAAAATTTTTTCAGGTGAGGAGACTGCAAGGACAAAACCAGCCATGGGAGTAGCTGGATGAGGTGATAAATGACATAAGGGAGCTGATGTTGAAGTCAGCAGACACTGCCAGCAGGGAGTAGCTGGGCAGAAGGAAAGAAGCAACAGCAGCAGCAATGCAGAAGCAGCAGTAGCAGCAGCAGAATAGAGCAGATGAACAGCTCCAAAGGTTCGTTTGGGATCCAGGAGGGTTCCAACAGCTACGAGGGAATCTCATGAGCAGGAGCTCATGATTTGTTTTTGCAGCTGTGGAGTATGATGCAAGAGCATCTCTCCATGTAGCCAACCAGCCAGCCAGCCATGTCAGCGCACATGCATTCAAGGATGAAAGGGAGGCACAGCCTCATTCGAATTTGAAATTCAATGTAATTTAATGTTCTTAGGCTGTTGAGCCAGAAAAGCCATGACTTTGTGCAGGCTGTAGATAAGATCGGCCTTTATTGTAGATCGGCTGAGATCTAGTTCTGGATGGCAGACTAGACAACCATTGATGTAATTAATTAGGGTAGGTGAAATCCTGGAGGGAAGCGCTCGATTGAGCCCCACGATGAAAAAGAGATTTTCATATCTCATTTTGAGTGAGTTGAGTTAGTTGTAGTGAGTGATGGTAGAGTAGAGAAGAGTCGAGGAGAGCTCGAGAACACCTTGTACAAACAGGGATTTGCCATTTTTAATACAAACAACAGTTTTTTCTGCACATGTTCTGTGTTGAGTGGATGTTTGTGTGTGTTCCCTTTATTCTGTAAATATATGCTGTGGTTGTATGTTTGCAGAGAGTTGTGTTGATTTCAGGGTTGAAGGTCTTTGAGGCTTCATACTAGGAGGGTGTGACAGAACGTTGAGGTTCTGAGAGCCATGCATAGAGGATGCACTTCTGAACTCAGAGGAGTCAGACGAAGATGTGCTGAGGCACAATCTGGAGCCATCAACTCAGGAAGAATACCTGTGAGGTTGTTGAACACCTCAGGCGGTAAGGTTGTGTAGCTGAAAACATAGTTGCAGACAGAATCACTGAGGATTCTGTAGGAGCTCTGTCAGGTGGGCATCGAGCATAAGCACGAGGTGCTGGAGAAAGAACTCTGCGGTGAGTTCTTAAGAAGAAGCAGAATCACTGAGGATTCTAAGAAGCTCTGCCAGGAGGGCATCGAGCAAGTGCATAGGTGCACAAGGGAGGAAATCCAGAACTATTGAATGTTCTGTGGGAAAGATACTCCACCAGAAGGGCGTCGAGGAAGTGTGCAGCTAGGCACAGATGTAAGGAGGACTCTTTGAGTTCTGTGAGTTAAGAGAAGAGTCCACTGAGGGATTCTTTACAGGGTTACTGAATACTTGGAACCTCATTCAGAGGTCGCTTGAACAGAAGGATAGCCAGGGAGGCATCCATTTCACTCTCCATCTGAGGGAGAAGAAGGACGAAATCCCCTAAGGGGTCTGGGTATTCGTGGGAGCTCAGGACAGATAGCGCTTTGCGCGCGAGGACTTCGCAAAAGAGTGCAGGAGTTAGAAGAATCCTTTAAGGATTCAAAGATAAGCTCAGGAAGGAGTCAGCGTTATTGAGGATGCGCGACGAGGCTCAAAGTGTGAAGAGCTCGCAGAGGAAAAGGAGCAAAGGTCGAGGCCTTTGGTTTCTGGTAAATTCTTCCAAATATCGGGAGAAAATACAAAAGCTCAGGAGGAGAAGTGGTAGCCGTCAGATCAGCCTGAGGAGAATATCTGGAGCGTTGAAATTCTACGTTCAGGAGGCACATCGGAAGAGAGCGCACAGGATAAGAGATCTTAGCGGTCATATCTGGAGCAGATCACCGACAGCTGTTGAATCTGCAGAAGTTGCGCGGGAGTTAACCCCGCGTACAAGAGGAGCGAAGCCCCGAAGAGTTGGTATCGAGATATCGGCATTCGGGACTCACAGAAGTGAGTGCATAAACTTCATGAGTAGCGAAGTGACGAAAGGATCTGGACCGTTCATTTGAGAGCGGACACGTGTCGTGAGGTCTTCTCTATCGGGGACTCATACATCGGACATTGAAGGGGAAGCCTTTCGACTTCACAAGAGGTGAAGCTACGAGAAGATTGGGACCATCCATCTGGGAGGATGCGTGGCGACAATCGGAGCCATCAAGAGGAACCCCAAAAGGCATCGGCATCTCGGGCCTTGGGAGTCAAGGCAGAAGTTAGTTGACCCCGTGAGCAGCAAATTCGCGAGGTAGCGAGACAGAGAAATCGGAATCTCGACGTCTCGGGACTCGAAAGCCTGAGAGTCAGGCATTTGATCTTGCGAAAGACAAGGTCGCAAGGAGGCGAAATCGGGAGTTCGACGTCTCGTGTATCGGGAGTCGAAGGACCAAGCATTGGACCTCGCGAGCAGCAAAGTCGCGAGAGGGCGAGGTCGCGAGGGAGCGATATCGGCGTTTCGGCACATCAGGTATCGGAAGGCGGAAAACCAACTATTTGATGTCGTGAGTGGCGAAGCCACGATAGCACAGAAGTTTCGATGGAGGAGAGAGGAAGTCAGCGTTGACTGACATCTCATGTCTCGGGGACTCAAAAAATAGAGCACAGAAGTCCAACCGTGGAACTCGCGAAGGTGCGAGTTGCTAAGGGCGCTAGCATTAGCCTAGCCG
This sequence comes from Picea glauca, assembly GCA_000966675.3. Lineage (NCBI taxonomy): Eukaryota > Viridiplantae > Streptophyta > Pinopsida > Pinales > Pinaceae > Picea > Picea glauca. The sequence continues at coordinate 84,049 of JZKD02S0797142.1, forward strand.
GTGGTCACGCGCGGAGGGCGCTGACAAGAAAGGGAGTTAAACCCATTTCGCGATCTTGGGTATCATGGAATTGGAAGGTCGGAGTTGAGATTTTCGGCTTGCAAACTTGCGAAGTCGCGAAGAGGCGACAAAATACCTTAGGGTTAGGCCCTTGGTCACAGCGTTGTGGGCGCTGGGAAAAAGAGGAGCTTGCACCTTGTGTTGTGTTACACAGGGGAGTTCCGAAAGGACCTGTGGACTGGGTCAGGTTTTGACAGGGATTCCCGAGGGGATCTAAAGAGCTGCTTCGGCTCCGAAGAGGAATTGAGAACGATCCTGTGAGCAGGAGGTCAGGTAAAGAGACCCTGCGGGGTGTTAGAAAGGACCTCTCTGCATCACCAATCCAGTTAAAAAATACAGTTTGGAATCACTGACTCAACTCTAGTGAGTATGCATCAAAATGTATAGAAAACCTTGGCCTTATAGGGCCCCTGTTCCAATTTCATATTCCTCTGTTACCCCAGCCATGGCTACCTCTGATGAAAAATCTCATTCTTGTATGCATTACTTATTAGCAACTAGTTTCTTCAAAAAACCATACATGACATCTCTTTAAATATGAAACAAATTTTGGCTCAACAACACATCAAACTCATGCAATCCAATCCATAAAATCATTTAATATTTGTCAATGAGCAGGGGGTGAATACGGGTTCTGGGATATATGAGGGATTTTATTGAGCAAAAAGTGGTAAAATGAAGGGGGGTAGATCATGATTACTGCTCAACAAATCATCAAACAATCAATTGTATTGCAATAACAAAACAATTCAACTATAACTCATCATTGTGTCATCCTTCAACTGCTATAATACAAAGTTTTCATTTAACTATAATTTAATTTTAAGAACAGGGAGTGAATAGTGAATATGGGAAGGTGAGGGGACTTGTAATGTGTGAAAAAGTGAGAGAATGGTAGGGAAATAACAAATATTATTCATAAAACAAATCAAGTAATTAATAAACATAACTCTGTACTCAATACAAATCATACGAACAACAATTCAATAATTATTGTGTATCAAAATTGTTCATTGTTCCACATTCAAATTATTCAAAACTTCTCAATTAACACAGTCTACAATCATACTCATAATATAAATGACCTTCTGTAGTCCTGTTAAGAGAATGCTTTGTCTCTAATTTCTTTCCTTTCATTTAAAGAATCAAAAGAAAACACACAACAACATTGCTCCACCTCTATCCATAATACATCACTATAAAATATCATATACTATCCATCAATTCACAATCAGCCAAATAAAACATATGCACAGGTCCCTTTCCAAATTGAACAGACTTCTAAAACATGCCTGATTTCATACACTCCTCATTATATCAACTAATAAAACTTTGCAATGAAACCATAGTCAATATAAAAGTCGAGCTTCATCATTGTTGATGCAATTATTTACGACATGCACGATGCTTCCATAATAGATACACAGTGAACATAACGAAATAAACACAGTTATCAATTCCATAATTTGCTATGATCCCGATCAGGACTAGTGAAACACACAGTAGTCACCAACTTGCAATTAACACCATGTTGTGAGAACACATCGATCGAAGGTATAAGGAGAAGAGACAGCCTTTGACTGCATACTATCACTCATTCCCAATCATAACTTTTCAACCAATTTAATCAAAAAAATACAATATAGGTACTCGACGCAACTTTCATAACCACTCCACTTTACAACCAATCTTTCACAACCAAAGATATGCATGACAGGAGTAAGAACAGTTGGGGATTTTTTTTAAATCAGGCTCTGTCAAATATAAAGAGGTAATCAAGAGTTAGCTCGGTCATCAATAGCACAGAGAACTAGAGGTCTTCAAAACATATCAACCATAGGCAAATATCCTTCGATGGAAGCATAGTAGAAACCACAGGGTATCTTATAACTCCCGGTCTTGTAAATGGCGCAACAGTTAGACACAGAGGAACAACGTTGGGTAGGGTAGAAAAATGATGCACATAGTGTGTCTTGCATTTGCAGAGGAGAAATGAAAATCCACTAGACAGTGACAGTTACCTAGAACACACAAAGGTATAACCTCTTTCAATTTCTTAAGAGTCGAATCATTTGATAACAATGCCAGTGGGAATGTAGAACTCGAGGCATAACTTATATCACCCAACAAACATAAATCATATATCTTGGCATAAAGGCCACCCTAAGAACGACTTCCAAGATAGTTTGATGCCAAGACCATTTGAATAATCCCATGACCATGTGAATAAGTCCACGACGATGTGAATAATCCCACGACCATGACTCTGGAAAAACACAGCAACCAAATGGTAGTCCGTGAAACATACACAGCAACCAAATGGCAGTCTGTGAAACATATACAGCAACCAAATGGTAGTCTGAATACGAATAGACAAGGTTACCCTCATAACTATGAGGAAGCAACCAGCAAGAATACATAGAGAGAAACCATCCACTAAAAACACAGAGCGATAATGCCCCTATTCATTCAAAATACACATAGACCCATCATGATTTTCACCAAAAGAACAACCAGGGAATGCACAACTCAACCAAACCAATTCTTTTACTTGCAAATCGAACAACCACACAGTCATTCCAGAGAGAAAAACCACGCATTTACACAGTTGCAATTCTTAGGAAAACA
>JZKD02S0797142.1:105328-121174 GCA_000966675.3 Picea glauca
AAGAATAAGGAGAGAAAGAATGAAATAATTCTCATTAACCGTTGTGAATAATGAATAATTTACACATGATATACTCTGTATAGCTCAATGAGTTCAACTTGAGGTGAACCAATGCGCCATAGTTGTAGCACCACTTTTTGGTGCCAAGGCTTAATCTCTCTGATACCAAATTGTAGCACCACTTTTTACATAACACATACAGGCATTATATAATCCACATGCATTTAAGCAAGAAATATATTTAAACTCAGAATAAGCACAAAAATTTATTACTAACATAAATAATCCATGGCAATAACATTAATTCAAATGCACAACAGAATACATGATAATTATAATACACAGAGATACAAAAACATAATTAAAGCATCATCTGGTACTTATCTTTGATACAGTGGCAGTGCCACCAACCAAGTGCAGGCCTTCCACGAACCTCCCAGCCTTAGACCACACTGCTCGTCAGTTCAGCAGTGGGTCACGCCCGAGCTGGGACTAAGCTCCACCCCAAGGCAGGGAATCCTAGGATAGGCTAAGGTTACAAGGAAAACACACAGTCACAAGGAAGGAATTCTCTCCCAGGAACCACTCATGCTCACTGCCCACATATTCTCCTTCCCCACGTGCTTGTTCCACCCCAAGAGCATACACCTTCTCTGTCACCTAGACAATCCTTCGGCTGCTAACGTCACTTGCCTTGGGTTACAACAACAGACCGGACCGGAAGTCTCCGAGATCTGTGGCAGCTACAGGGTTCCTTCCAGGATTTCTCTCCTTCCTCTACGCACTCTCTCACCTGGAGAGAGTCGCCCACAGGCCAAGCCACCTATTCTTCCAACCTCAATCACCTCTCTCACTGGGAGAGAGTGTTGCACAACTGGCCAACAAGCCACACGCAGTCCAGCACTACATGGCCACAACAACCTACGAGGAAAACAAACATGGGCTTTCCAACATTTTCAACAATGGTAGGTCACTTCTTATTTCTCAATCCAGAAACACAGGATAGACTCACGCTTTGGTTCTCCAGGACACGTGACAAACAATCCACGCAGGGGTCAACACAGGTTTAGACTGTTCAGACAGAGAATATACTCAGAAACAAACATAGGCTTCCCGAAGTCAACACCGGGCTTCCTCAAGAATCACACAAGTTTTCTTTCCGACTTCTGAATGCACGAAGGTCTTCCTGCAGAGTTCAGACGGTTTCAGGCTCAGGACAGTCCAGGATCGAATGGAGGAGGAACCCCTCTCATGGCTCATCTTGGCCGTTTTATTCGCATGCACTAGGGTTGACACTTGTCACCCTTGGAACTGCATGCGTTCCATCAGCATGCATCCCCTTTCCACGTTTTCCCCTTGCCAGGACTTAGGATAAAAAAAACATAAAATGCACATGTTATTTGGAATAATATTAAAATATTATTCCCAAGGCTTAGGCCCCTAGGCTCAACACTTAGCCCCTTTTCCCACCTTCCAGCCCTTAATTCCTTGCCCACTCTGTGGAAGCTCAATCCCCCATCACTCATTCATCGTGGTCAGTCTGGATGCAGCGATGTTTATATTTTATTAATGTGTTGCATACATACAGGTACAAAATCAGGCCCTTGGCCTCCAACCCTTAGGCTCTCTAGCCTAACAATCACATAAGCCCATCAGCTTATACAAACTTGGCTCACCAGCCTATAACACATATTTACAATTCATTTCATAAACTAGATTTACAAAGGCTCGATCTTGGGGACACTACAATCCTCCTCCCTTATTTCTACACTGTCCTCAGTGCAACCTTACATTGTCTCTGCAAGATTTTCAAAATTTTCAAAAAGATGCGAGTACTCTGCCCGCATAACCTCTTCATTCTCCCATGTCGCGTCCTCAGGACCGTACCAGGTCCACTGGACCTTTACAAGCTCTATAGCTCGATTCCGGAGCTGTTTGTTTTTCCTGTCCAATATGCGCACAGGATGCACTTGCAGGACACGTTCTGGTTCCACCTGAATCACATTCCAATCGATAACATGATTATCATTAGGTATATATTTCTTAAGTAGTGAAACATGAAATACATTATGTACAATCATAGATGCAGGTAATGCAAGCATGTATGAAACTGGCCCAATCCTTTCCAGGATCTCAAATGGCCCACAAAATCTTGCTGCCAACTTAGTGCAACTTCCCAGCTTCAAGGAACTCCTGTTAGTTTTTACTTTCAGGAAAACATCATCACCCACTTTGTATTCTCTATGGGTTCTGTTCTTATCAACATAGCTTTTCTGCCTGTCCTGGGCAGCTTTCAAATTATGTTTAATTCTTATCATTTGGTCTTCCATCTCTTTGAGTAGCTTAGGCCCAATGACTACTCTGTTAGCTGGATTATCCCAGCTCACTTGAGTGTTGCACTTTCTTCCATAAAGTGCTTCGAATGGGCTCATCTTCAATGATGTACGATACCCATTATTGTAGGCGAATTCTACCAAATGCAGGTAGTCTTCCCACCTTGATGGTTTATCCATCACATACATTCTCAGTATGTCTTCTATTACTCTATTCACCCTCTCTGTCTAACCATCAGACTCGAGATGATACGCTGTACTAAAGTTCAGATTCGTTTCGAATCCCTTAAACAGTCCTTTCCAGAAATTCAAGGTGAATTTCGGGTCCCTATCAGACACAATTGTCTTAGGAATTCCATGCAAGCATGCCACTTCTTTTAAGAAGATATCAACAACATCTGCTACCTTCTGAGTGGTTTTCAGTGGAATAAAATGGGCAGCTTTTGTAAGCTTGTCCACCACCACCATGATCGAATCATGCTGCTTGCTCGTCTTGGGCAATCCTTTGATAAAATCCATTGTCACCACTTCCCATTTCCACTCAGGAATGGGTAAAGGCTGCAGCAACCCTGTTGGGTGCCTATGCTCAGCCTTAACTTTCTGGCACTCCATACATCTGGCGATGTATTCAGTGATTTATTTCTTCAAACCCGGCCAAAAATAATGGCCTTTGACTGCTGCCACAGTCTTTTGATATCCAGGATGTCTAGCATAAGCCATGTTATGCATTTCTTTTAGAATTGCCAGCTTCAATTCTCGGACATTGGGTACATACACTCTGTTTTTATACAGAAGTAAGCCATCAGTTACCAAGGTGTAACTTCCATGGGTCTGTGGTCTCTCACGCTGCTATAGCTTTGCTACCAGACCTCTGTACTGCAAATCAGTATTTGCAACTTCCAAAATTCTGTCCTTAATCTCAGTCCTGTACATGCTAATGGTTGTAGCATGTAATTCATGCACTTTTTTGCTGAGTCAGCCACCTTATTTTCTTTCCCTTTGATATGCTTGATATCAAAGTCATATTTGCACATAAACTCTAGCCATCTAGTTTGCCTGGCATTTAAAGTCAGCTGATCAAATAAATACTTCAAACCATTGTGGTCTGTTCTCAATTCGAATCTCCTTCCCATGAGGTAATGTCTCCATTTCCTCAATGTGTGGACGATTGTTGCTAGCTCTAAATCATGAGTGGCATAATTCCTTTCATTCTCTTTCAGCTTTCAGGACTCATAGCATATTACAAATCCCTCTTGGCTGAGAACTCCTCCCAACCCCTCCTTACACGCATCTGTGCACACCACGAAATCCATATTTGGATTTGCAATTCTTAGGATTGGAGCACTGGTTAACAGCTACTTCAATCGTTGGAAACTGCTCTCACACTCTTCAGTCCACTGAAACTTCTTCTCCTTCCTTTGCAAGGAAGTGATAGGGTGAGCTATCTTTGAGAATCTAGCTATAAACCTTCTGTAGTACCCCGCCAGACCCATAAAATATCTAACCTCAGCCATATTCCTTGGTGCTGACCATTCTTGAATGGCCTCAACCTTTTCAGGATCCACAGTGATCCCTTCTTCTGATATAATGTGCTCCAAGTAATGGATTTTCCTTTGATAAAATGAGCACTTGCTCAGCTTTACGTACAACTGGTGTTCTCTCAACACTTGTAGCACCATTCTCAGGTGTTGCTCATGCTCTTCCTCTGACTTGAAATACACCAAGATGTCATCCAAGAAGACTATGACAAACTTGTCCAAATAGTCCCTGAATACGCCATTCATTAAGCACATGAAAACAACAGGCACGTTTGACAGTCCAAATGGCACCACTGTGAACTCGTAATGACCGTACCTTGTTCTAAAGGCAGTCTTACCGATGTCCTCATCCTTTATTCTTACCTTGTGATATCCAGATCTGAGATCTATCTTTGAAAATATTTTCGCACCTTTCAACTGATCGAAAAGATCATCGATCCTTGGTAGAGGATACTTATTCTTGACAGTTACTTTGTTCAACTGTCTGAAATCAATGCACAGCCTCAACGTCCCATCTTTCTTCTTCACAAATACAACTGGGGCACCCCAAGGTGACATGCTTGGGCGAATGTACCCCTTCTTCAAAATCTCTTCAAGCTGCAATTGCAACTCTTTCAGCTCTGGCGTACTCATTCTATAGGAGCTTTCGAAACTGAGCTGCTCCAGGCATCAAATTTATAGAGAAATCAATGTCTCTCTTCAGAGGTAGTCCAGGTACTTCCTGGAACACATCCTTGAACTCTGTGAGTACCTCAAGGTCTCTCATTCTTGAGACTGCATCTCTAGATGCTTCTTCCACACGAGCTGCAAATATTTGACATCCCTTCCTGTAGCTCTTCTTCAACTGCATGGCTGATATTTCTCTGACAGCCATAGCTCTGGGAATTCCTTGGAATGTTTTTCGATTTCCCTCTTCGTCCAGGCATGTAAACCTCTTGTTACAACAATCTAGGAGGGCATGGTGCTATTCCAACTAGTCCATCCCAATTAAGCAGTCATAAGACCCTAAAGGCAGAATATTTAATTCAGCCTTAGTGCTCAATCCACCCATGTCCACTGAACAGGACTTAACCAATTCAGTGACCTCCCTTTTGGTTCCTGTGGCCAACTGCACTAGCCAAGACTTTTCATGTTTGCTTCTTGATAAACGTAAACTTTCCACCACCCTAGGATCTACATAACTATGGCTAGCCCCTGAATCAATTAAAATAATGAGTGGTCGGTTGTTAATCATACCTTCCACTTCAATCATGTGCAATTGAAATTCTTCTTGCTTGTTGTCCAGGGCTGCGTAGATCCTTGGCATTTTGTTGCCCATATCCTCCACTGTTTCAGCTTGCTGAACAGTATGGACAATTCTCGCTTTATCTTTTCTGTGGGGGTAGTCTCTGTACCTATGGTTCCCTTTATAGCCCCAACACTCCATAGGTGGCGGTCTTGGCATCTACTCACTCCCTTCAACTTTTCTGGGCTCTCTAAAAGATGACTGTCCCCAGGGACTGTTACTAAAAAAGGGAGGCTTGTTTCCCTTCTGCTTCTGTTCCTTCTTAAACCTCTTATGGTCATCCCAAGCCTTCTGAAGGATAGGCCTTTCTCTTTGTTGTTCATACAAGAATTTCGCCCTTCTTATGGTTTCTTCCATAGTCTTAGGATCATCATATTGAATCTTGTCACCAATGGGAGGTGGCAGTCCACTCAGATACCTATGAATTTTGATAGCCTCGTCTTTGATGAATGGAACATACTTCGGTAGTTCCAAGAAACTTCGTTCGTACTCATCAATGGTCATGCTGCCCAACTTGAGTTCGAAGAACTCCTTCATTTTTCTGTCATAGTATCTTTTGGTCAGGTATTTCTTCTCGAAATACCTCTTAAACTCCTTCCAAGTGATATCTTTCTCTCTGATGTGCTGCACTTGCACAAACTGATCCCACCACATGGATGCTTTTCCTTTTAGCTGGTACATTGCAATTCTTCCTTCTGCATGAGCGGAATAGTTCTACAGTTGGAAATATTTCCTCATACCAAGCAACCATGTCTCAACATCTTCCTCCTTCTTATGTTCTCCATCAAACGTTGGATGTTTAATCTTGTTCATCTCCCCTTTCAATTCATCCATTCCATATTTTCGGTGTTTTCTAGTAGGAGACGAGCTTGAACTACTGCGTGTCTCCCTACTGGAATGCTTTTGGGAGCGACCATGATGTCTGCTACCACTCCTTGATCTTCTTCTCCTCTCAGGGGTTCTGACACTTCTTGATTTTCTTGTGTCACTCTCTTTTTCCAATTTCTTTTCTATTCTTTCAGGCTCTTCAACATTTTTAAGTTGAATTCACCCTGTCGATCCCTGATTTTCATGAGCTTTCGGCTATCATCTCGGTGAGCCTGGGCATCTTTCTGTAATTTTTTAATGAGTTTCATCATACATCCTTCTTTATCTATCTCTTTTCCGTACCCATTAGAGTTTGTTCCTTCGACTCCCAAGTTGACATCATTTCCTTCTCTTTCATCTTCTGTTTTGGAGGCAATCCGCACCTCTTCCATTTCCTTACTCGACATCTAATCTTGGCTGTCCTGACACTAGTTGAACTCTACACACACAACGTGCAGTCAACCGAAGTTTGTCGAGCCTTAAACCTTTAATAAAATCACAACAATCATAAACCAACGTGAGTGAGAAACATTTGACTTCACAAGATTTTATGAGCTTTGTTGGCTCTATAATTTTTGGGACTTCAGGTTTTCAGTACCTGGGAGTTCACTATGCAGTGACTCCTAACTTCTTGTCGCTACAATCCCCGAAATCTGAAATTTCGGTTTCCTTGCTCTCCGGCCCCATAGCACAGCTATNGATACCAAATTGTAGCACCACTTTTTACATAACACATACAGGCATTATATAATCCACATGCATTTAAGCAAGAAATATATTTAAACTCAGAATAAGCACAAAAATTTATTACTAATATAAATAATCCATGGCAATAACATTAATTCAAATGCACAGCAGAATACATGATAATTATAATACACAGAGATACAAAAACATAATTAAAGCATCTGGTACTTATCTTTGATACAGTGGCAGTGCCACCAACCAAGTGTAGGCCTTCCACGAACCTCCCAGCCTTAGACCACACTGCTCATCAGTTCAGCAGTGAGTCACCCCCGAGCTGGGACTAAGCTCCACCCCAAGGCAGGGAATCCTAGGCTAGGCTAAGGTTACAAGGAAAACACACAGTCACAAGGAAGGAATTCTCTCCCAGGAACCACTCATGCTCACTGCCCACAGACTCTCCTTCCCCACGTACTTGTTCCACCCCAAGAGTATACACCTTTTCTGTCACCTAGACAGTCCTTCGGCTGCTAACGTCACTTGCCTTGGGTTACAGCAACAGACCGGACCGGAAGTCTCCGATCTCTGTGGCAGCTACAAGGTTCCTTCTAGTATTTCTCTCCTTCCTTTGCGCACTCTCTCACCTGGAGAGAGTCACCCACAGGCCAAGCCACCTGTTCTTCCAACCTCAATCACCTCTTTCACTGGGAGAGAGTGTTGCACAACTGGCCAACAAGCCACATGCAGTCCAGCACTACATGGCCACAACAACCCACGAGGAAAACAAACACGGGCTTTCCAACAGTTTCAACAATGGTAGGTCACTTCTTATTTCTCAATCCGGAAACACAGGATAGACTCACGCTTTGGTTCTCTGGGACGCATGACAAACAATCCACGCAGGGGTCAACACAGGTTCAGACTGTTCAGACAGAGGATATACTCATAAACAAACATAGGCTTCCCGAAGTCAACACCGGGCTTCCTCAAGAATCACACAAGTTTTCTTTTCGACTTCCGAATGCACGAAGGTCTTCCTACAGAGTTTAGACGGTTTCACGCTCAGGACAGTCCAGGATTTAATGGAGGAGGAACCCCTCTCATGGCTCATCTTGGTCATTTTATTCGCATGCACTAGGGTTGACACTTGTCACCCTTGGAACTGCATGCGTTCTATCAACATGCATCCCCTTTGCACGTTTTCCCCTTGCCGGGACTTAGGATAAAAAAAACATAAAATGCACATGTTCTTTGGAATAATAATAAAATATTATTCCCAAGGCTTAAGCCCCTAGGCTTAACACTTAACCCATTTTCCCACCTTCCAGCCCCTAATTCCTTGCCCACTCTGTGGAAGCTCAATCCCCCATCACTCATTCATCGTGGTCGGTCTAGACGCAGCGATGTTTATATTTTATTAATGTGTTGCATACATACAGGTACAAAATCAGGCCCTTGGCCTCCAACCCTTAGGCTCTCTGGCCTAAAAATCACATAAGTCCATCAGCTTATACAAACTTGGCTCACCAGCCTATAACACATATTTAAATTCATTTCATAAACCAGATTTACAAAGGCTCGATCTTGGGGACACTACAATCCTCCTGCCTTATTTCTGCACTGTCCTCAGTGCAACCTTACACTGTCTCTGCAAGCTTTTCAAAATTTTCAAAAAGATGCGGGTACTCTGACCGCATAACCTCTTCATTCTCCCATGTCGCGTCCTCAGGACCGTACCAGGTCCACTGGACCTTTACAAGCTCTATAGCTTGATTCCGGAGCTGTTTTCTTTTCCTATCCAATATGCGCACAGGATGCACTTGCAGGACACGTTCTGGTTCCACCTGAATCACATTCCAATCGATAACATGATTAGCATCAGGTATATATTTCTTAAGTAGTGAAACATGAAATACATTATGTACATTCATAGATGCAGGTAATGCAAGCATGTATGCAACTGGCCCAATCCTTTCCAGGATCTCAAATGGCCCACAAAATCTTGCTGCCAACTTGGCGCAACTTCCCAGCTTCAAGGAACTCCTGTTAGTTTTTACTTTCAGGAAAACATGATCACCCACTTTGTATTCTCTATGGGTTATGTTCTTATCAGCATAGCTTTTCTGCCTATCCTGGGTAGCTTTCAAATTCCGTTTAATTCTTATCATTTGGTCTTCCATCTATTTGAGCAGCTCAGGCCCAATGACTACTCTGTCAGCTGGATTATCCCAGCTCACTGGAGTGTTGCACTTTCTTCCATAAAGTGCTTCGAATGGGCTCATCTTCAATGATGTATGATACCCATTATTGTAGGCGAATTCTACCAAATGCAGGTAGTCTTCCCACCTTGATGGTTTATCCATCACATACATTCTTAGTATGTCTTCTATTACTCTATTCACCCTCTCTGTCTAACCACCAGACTCAGGATGATACGCTGTACTAAAGTTCAGATTCGTTTCGAATCCCTTAAACAGTCCTTTCCAGAAATTCAAGGTGAATTGTGGGTCCCTATCAGACACAATTGTCTTAGGAATTTCGTGCAAGCATGCCACTTCTTTTAAGAAAATATCAGCAACATCTTCTACCTTCTGAGTGGTTTTCATTGGAATAAAATGGGCATCTTTTGTAAGCTTGTCCACCACCACCATGATCAAATCATGCTGCTTTCTTGTCCTGGGCAATCCTTTGATAAAATCCATTGTCACCACTTCCCATTTCCACTCAGGAATGGGTAAAGGCTACAGCAACCTTGTTGGGTGCCTATGCTTAGCCTTAACTTTCTGGCACTCCATACATCTGGCGATGTATTCAGTGATTTCTTTCTTCAAATTCGGCCAAAAATAATGGCCTTTGACTGCTGCCACAGTCTTTTGATATCCAGGATGTCCAGCATAAGCCACGTTATGCATTTATTTTAGAATTTCCAGCTTCAATTCTCGGATATTGGGTACATACACTCTGTTTTTATACAGAAGTAAGCCATCAGTTCCCAAGGTGTAACTTCCCTGGGTCTGTGGTCTCTCACGTTGTTGTAGCTTTGCTACCAGACCTCTGTACTGCAAATCAGTATTTGCAGCTTCCAAAATTCTGTCCTTAATCTCAGTCCTGTACATGCTAATGGCTGTAGCATGTAATTCGTGCACTTTTCTGTTGAGTGCATCAGCCACCATATTTTCTTTCCCTTTGATATGCTTGATATCAAATTCATATTCGCACAGAAACTCTAGCCATCTAGTTTGCCTGTCGTTTAAAGTCAGCTGATCAAATAAATACTTCAGACCATTGTGGTCTGTTTTCAATTCAAATCTCCTTCCCATGAAGTAATGTCTCCATTTCCTCAATGTGTGGATGATTGCTGCCAGCTCTAAATCATGAGAGGCATAATTCTTTTCATTCTCTTTCAGCTTTCGGGACTCATAACAGATTACAAATCCCTCTTGGCTGAGAACTCCTCCCAACCCCTCCTTACACGCATCTGTGCACACCACGAAATCCATATTTGGATTTTCAATTCTCAGGATTGGAGCGCTGGTTGACAGCTACTTCAATCATTGGAAACTGCTCTCACACTCTTCAGTCCACTGAAACTTCTTCTCCTTCCTTTGCAAGGAAGTGATAGGGTGAGCTATCTTTGAGAATCTAGCTATAAACCTTCTATAGTACCCCGCCAGACCCATAAAATATATAACCTCAGCCACATTCCTTGGTGCTGACCATTCTCGAATGGCCTCAACCTTTTTCAGGATCCACAGCGATCCCTTCTTCTGATATAATGTGCCCCAAGTAATGGATTTGCCTTTGATAAAATGAGCACTTGCTCAACTTTGCGTACAGCTGGTGTTCTCTCAACACTTGTAGCACCATTCTCAGGTGTTGCTCATGCTCTTCCTCTAAATTGAAATACACCAAGATGTCATCCAAAAAGACTATGACAAACTTGTCCAAATAGTCCCTAAATACGCCATTCATTAAGCACATGAAAACAGCAGGTGCGTTTGACAGTCCAAATGGCACCACTGTGAACTCATAATGACTGTACCTTGTTCTAAAGGCAGTCTTTCCGATGTCTTCATCCTTTATTCTTACCTGGTGATATCCAGATCTGAGATCTATCTTTGAAAATATTTTCGCACCTTTCAACTGATCGAAAAGATCATCGATCCTTGGTAGAGGATACTTATTCTTAACAGTTACTTTATTCAACTGTCTGAAATCAATGCACAGCCTCAACATCCCATCTTTCTTCTTCACGAATACGACCGAGACACCCCAAGGTGACATGCTTGGGCGAATGTACCCATTCTTCAAAAGCTCTTCAAGCTGCAATTGCAACTCTTTCAACTTTGGCGTACTCATTCTATAAGGAGCTTTCGAAACTGGAGCTGCTCCAGGCATCAAATTTATAGAGAAATCAATGTCTCTCTTCAGAGGTAGTCCAGGTTCTTCCTGGAACACATCCTTGAACTCTATTAGTACCTCATGGTCTCCAATTCTTGAGACTGCATCTCTAGATGCTTCTTCCACACGAGCTGCAAATATTTGACAGCCCTTCCTGTAGCACTTCTTCAGCTACATGGCTGATATTTCTCTGACAGCCATAGCTCTGGGAATTCCTTGGAATGTTTTTCGATTTCCCTCTTTGTCCAAGCATGTAAACCTCTTGTTACGACAATTCAGGAGGGCATGGTGCTAGTCCAACCAGTCCATCCCAATTAAGCAATCATAAGACCCTAAAGGCAACATATTTAATTAAGACTTAGTGCTCAATCCACCCATGTCCACTGAACAAGACTTAACCAATTCAGTGACCTTCCTTTTGGTTCATGTGGCCAACTGCACTAGCCAAGACTTTTCATGTTTTCTTCTTGATAAATGTAAACTTTCCACCACCCTAGGATCTACATAACTATGGCTAGCCCCTGAATCAATTAAAATAATGAGTGGTCGGTTTTTAATCATACCTTCCACTTCAATCATGTGCGATTGAAATTCTTCTTGCTTGTTGTCTAGGGCTGCGTAGATCCTTGGCATTCTGCTGCCCATATCCTCCACTATTTCAGCTTGCTGAACAGTATGGACAACTCTCGCTTTATCTTTTCTGTGGGGGTAGTCTCTGTACCTATGGTTCCCTTTACAGCCCCAACACTCCATAGGTGGCGGTCTTGGCATCTGCTCACTCCCTTCAACTTTCCTAGGCTCTCTAAAAGATGACTGTCCCCAAGGACTGTTACTAAAAAAGGGAGGCTTGTTTCCCTTCTGCTTTTGTTCCTTCTTAAACCTCTTCTGGTCATCCCAAGCCTTCTGAAGGATAGGCCTTTCTCTTTGTTGTTCATACAAGAATTTCGCCCTTCTTATGGTTTCTTCCATAGTCTTAGGATCATCATATTGAATCTTGTCACCAATGGGAGGTGGCAGTCCACTCAGATACCTCTGAATTTTGATAGCCTCGTCTTTGATGAATGGAACATACTTCAGTAGTTCCAAGAAACTTCATTCATACTCATCAATGGCCATGCTGCCCAACTTGAGTTCGAAGAACTCCTTCATTTTTCTGTCATAGTATATTTTGGTCAGGTATTTCTTCTCGAAATACCTCTTAAACTCCTTCCAAGTGATATCTTTCTCTCTGATGTGCTGCACTTGCACAAAATGATCCCACCACATGGATGCTTTTCCTTTTAGCTGGTACATCGCAATTCTTCCTTCTGCATGAGCGGAATAGTTCTGCAGTTGGAAATATTTCCTCATGCCAAGAAACCAGGTCTCAACATCTTCCTCCTTCTTATGTTCTCCATCAAATGTTGGAGGTTTAATCTTGTTCATCTCCCCTTTCAATTCATCCATTCCATATTTTCGGTGTTTTCTAGTAGGAGACGAGCATGAACTATTGTGTGTCTCCCTACTGGAATGCTTTTGGGAGCGACCATGATGTCTTCTACCACTCCTTGATCTTCTTCTCCTCTCAAGGGTTCTGACACTTCTTGATTTTCTTGTGTCACTCTCTTTTTCCAAATTTTTTTCTATTCTTTCCAGGCTCTTCAACATTTTTAAGTTGAATTCACCCTGCCAATCCCTGATTTTCATGAGCTTTCGGCTATCATCTCGGTGAGCCTGGGCATCTTTCTGTAATTTTTCAATGAGTTTCATCATACGTCCTTCTTTATCTATCTCTTTTCCGTACCCATTAGAGTTTGTTCCTTCGACTCCCAAGTTGACATCCTTTCCTTCTCTTTCATCTTATGTTTTGGAGGCAATCCGCACCTCTTCCATTTTCTTACTCAGCGTCTAATCTTGGTTGTCCTGACACTAGTTGAACTCTGCACACACAACGTGCAGTCAACCAAAGTTTGTCGGGCCTTAAACCTTTAATAAAATCACAACAATCATAAACCAACGTGAGTGAGAAACATTTGACTTCACAATATTTTCTGAGCTCTGTCGGCTCTACAATTTTCGGGACTTCGGGTTTTCGGTACCCGGGAGTTCACTATGCAGTGACTCCTAACTTCTTGTCGCTACAATCCCCAAAATCCGAAATTTCGGTTTCCTTGCTCTCTGGCCCCATAGCACAGCTATTGCCCTTAAAACCTGTTATGGTTCTTCAGTCTCTGATGGCTTCGGGACTTCGGGACTTTGGGTTTCGGGACTTCGGGTTTTCGGTACTCGGGAGTTCACTATGCAGTGACTTCCAACTCCTTGTCACTACAATCCCCAAAATTTGAAATTCTGATTTACTTTATTCTCCGGGCCCACAGCACAACTGTTGCCCTTAACCACAGTGGCGCATGGCACGTTCCGCAGGATCCACGTCTCCATCAGTGACGTCTTCGGGTCCCACAGCTCTCGCCTGTCTTTTCAATTCTCTAGCACGTGGTACACATCCATGCACCCACTTCCATTCCAAGCAAAAAATCCAATGGTTAGGTCCCTTCTCAGATCTATGGTGCAAAACTTTTCGATGTTTCAGGGTTTCGCGCATCGGAAGTTCATGCATCCCACATCTCGAACTTTCATTTGCCGAAATCCTGAATTATGGTTTACTCTTCCACTTGATCCGACGGTCAAGTCCTCTCCTACAATCTACGGTGTAGATTGTTTCAGGAATCCATGTTTCGCTAACTCGCGACTTGCGAACACAAGGGTCTTCTTTTTGGTTTCTCAGGTACCGAAACGTCGTTCGGCAACCACTTGGTTCCCCCGATGGACGGTCCTGATGAATTTCGGGATTTTGCATATCGCGATTTCCACGTTCCTGTGCAACTCCAAAGGGTATTTAAACCCTGTGCACATTCTCCAGATCTGACGGTCATAAGGGTTTGCCTTCTCTTACGAACAGATCCTAAGGCTCCAACACTTCTGGTGTGGAGTCCTCTCTCCCTGTGGCCATATACCACACCGGCTGCGGTTTCACAACATCGCTATACCTCCTGAGCTTGTAAGCACGTCAAGTAACTCCTTGACACATCTGGAGCATTCCAGGGTCAGAAATCGGTCCTCCAGACACAATTTCTCCTCACACCCTCAGTCCAAAGACCATTCGACTGGCCCATCTAGGCTCAGTGTCGAAACCTTGGCTCTGATACCAAATTGTAGCACCACTTTTTGGTGCCAAGGCTTAATCGCTCTGATACCAAATTGTACCACCACTTTTTACATAACACATACAGACATTATATAATCCACATGCATTTAAGCAAGAAATATATTTAAACTCAGAATAAGCACAAAAATTTATTACTAACATAAATAATCCATGGAAATAACATTAATCCAAATGCACAGCGGAATACATGATAATTATAATACACAGAGATACAAAAACATAATTAAAGCATCATCTGGTACTTATCTTTGATACAGTGGCAGTGCCACCAACCTAGTGCAGGCCTTCCACGAACCTCCCAGCCTTAGACCACACTGCTCGTCAGCTCAGCAGTGGGTCACCCCCGAGTTGGGACTAAGCTCCACCCCAAGGTAGGGAATCTTAGGCTAGGCTGAGGTTACAGGGAAAACACACAGTCACAAGGAAGGAATTCTCTCCCAGGAACCACTCATGCTCACTGCCCACAGACTCTCCTTCCCCACATGCCTGTTCCAGCCCAGGAGTATACACCTTCATTGTCACCTAGACAGTCCTTCGGCTGCTAACCTCCCTTGCCTTGGGTTACAATAACAGACCGGACCGGAAGTCTCCGAGCTCTGTGGCAGCTACAGGGTTCCTTCCAGGAGTTTTCTCCTTCCTCTGCGCACTCTCTCACCTGGAGAGAGTCACCTACAGGCCAAGCCACCTGTTCTTCCAACCTCAATCACCTCTCTCACCAGGAGAGAGTGTTTCACAACTGGCCAACAAGCCACACGCAATCTAGCACTGCGTGGCCACAACAACCCATGGGGAAAACAGACATGGGATTTCCAACAGGTTCAACAATGGCAGGTCACTTCTTATTTCTCAATCCGACAACACAGGATAGACTCACGCTCTGGTTCTTGAGGACGTGTAACAAACAATTCATGCAGGGGTCAACATAGGTTCAAACTGTTTAGACAGAGAATATACTCAGAAACAAACACAGGCTTCCCGAAGTCAACACCGGGCTTCCTCAGGAATCACACAGGTTTTCTTTTCGACTTCCGAATGCATGAAGGTCTTCCTGCAGAGTTCATACGGTTTTACGCTCAGGACAGTCCAGGGTCGAATGGAGGAGGAACCCCTCTCACGGCTCATCTTGGCCATTTTATTCGCATGCACCAGGGTTGACACTTGTCACCCTTGGAACTGCATGCGTTCCATAAGCATGCATCTCCTTTGCACGTTTTCCCGTTGCCAGGACTTAGGATAAAAAAAACATAAAATGCACATGTTCTTTGGAATAATAATAAAATATTATTCCCAAGGCTTAAGGCCCTAGGCTTAGCCCCTAGGCTCAACACTTAGCCCCTTTTCCCACCTTCCAGCCCCTAATTCCTTGCCCACTCTGTGGAAGCTCAGTCCCCCATCACTCATTCATCGTGGTCGGTCTGCACGCGGTGGTGTTTATATTTTATTAATGTGCTGCATACATACAGGTACAAAATCAGGCCCTTGGCCTCCAACCCTTAGGCTCTCTGGCCTAACAATCACATAAGCCCATCGGCT
>JZKD02S0797142.1:194049-220082 GCA_000966675.3 Picea glauca
GCAATTTATGTAAAATGTTTAGCAATACTTTTGTAAAAATATTCAAATATCTAAGGATTTTATGTAGTTTTTGTTAAATTTCAGTGATTTTTAAGGTAAAACAATTTTATTCTATGGAATTTGGGCGAATTGTTTTTAGAAAAAATGGAAATTGACGAATCTGTTTTTGGGAAAAACCATGAAAAATTAACCCATTTATGAAATTTAGCCCCTAAAATCATCTATGTTTATGACACATCTTTTAAAAGAGAAAATTTTATCTTAAAAAATTTCATGATTCCAGATAATCTATTATCAATATACAAATATACAATATTTACATAAATATATATTTAAAAATAAGTTTTTTCATAAACATGTTTTCTTTAAGTTGGATGGAAATATATTCAATTAAATGATACAATATTTACATAAATACATATTTGAATTTTTTTAATTATAATATTATAAGTTTGGTAATTTTTAAAACTAAGAATATATTTAATAAATAAATAAATAAATTTAATATAAGTAAAAAATATAATAATAGTTAGTTTTTTTAATAAGTGTACAATTTAGAAATATCACGATTCTAACTTTGTTAACCAACAAAATTTTATTTAAAAAAATAACAATTATTTTTTTTAATTATACAATTAAATTAATTTTTAAAATAATAAAATATTAAAAAAATAAAAAAATTATATATAGCTTTCAACTTTTAAGTTAATGCTTAATAATATTAATAATGTCTACTGTACTCTAAGACCAATCAAATTTCTTTATTGGATAAAGAAAAGTAATCAAACTAAATATTCTTGAAAATGTTACTTTTATATTTCAATATGATGAAATGAAAGTATCTAGGTCTACTTTATATCTATATTTCAATATTATGGAAATGAAAATATTGGAATGTTTGTGAGGAAGTCTAGAAAAGTAATTGAATTGTTAAATAATTATGTATTATATTATTAAATATAGGACGTGTTAAAAAGGAAATAATGTTCATTTTATGGTAATGAGATTATATAATGATTTATTAATAATGGCATTGAGAGAGGAGTTGTGAAGTCCAAAATGAATTGCATGTGTTAATGTGACATTGGATTCAATAATTATGGGAATGAAAATATTGGAATATTTGTGAGGAAGTCTAGAAAAGTAATTGAATTGTTAAATAATTATCTATTATATTATTAAATATAGGACGTGTTAAAAAGGAAATAATGTTCATTTTATGGTAATGAGATTATATAATGATTTATTAATAATGGCATTGAGAGAGGAGTTGTGAAGTCTAAAATGAATTGCATGTGTTAATATGACATTGAATTCAATAATTTTTATTAATGAATGAAATGGAAAAAATATTATTAAAAATTAAAAATTAATATCTTTATACATAATTATTTTGTACATTAATGAATTTATTAGATTGTGGTTTAATAAGTTAATGGATTGGATTGATCGGTGTGGTAGGTGTGGGGTGATTTATTCATCAGGAGGACATCTAGAAATAAGTTACAGTTGGCGTTTGGGAACCCAAACGAACAATAGATAAAAGTATTAGCCTTATGGAAAGGTTGTCAACTTGCAAAAGAACTCAGAATAGAAGATCTACAGGTCTTTGGGGATTCAACAATAGTTATTAGAGTTCTGAATAACATGGCCACAAACCCAACCAATAAAATAACATTATCAATTGATAGAATAAAGAGGTTGATAAATACTTTTAGAATGTTTTTGTCATTCCAAGTACCAAGATCATTAAATTCCAAAGCAAATTGCAAGGTGAACTTAGGAGTTTGGCTCCCACAAGACATTTTACAAACCATTGACAATGAGCCTCTCGATCATCCCTTACCATAAGAGAACGTTATCAGATGATAGGAAAATATTACATTCGAATATGAAAGCATGTGTGATAGACACATGGAAGGTGGACAATACAACACTATACGTGCTAACAGAGGTTCCACAGATCACAAATCAACTCAAATTATGTGATATAATAGTGGGAAGGTGGCTCTGGGTTCTGACCATACTCAGGAATTGCGTGACTCTGTTTCCAGTTTGGATTTTATGTATATGTCTGATAACATAGTAAATATGTGTAGATTTGGGAACCTAATCAATAATTTTTTGTTTGTAGTCGATAGGATAGAAGAAATAGTAGAGTCTCTCTGTGTTAGTAGAAGAACAAGCAATTTACAGATGACTCTCATGTTTTGCAAGACTGAAACAACTTGTAGCAGGTCAACTTTTGTACTCTGGTCGGTTTTGGCTATGGCCACGACCTCTTTTATATAATATAAAACTATTCGTTATGGTTAAAAAAATGGGTTTATTGGATTGTGTTCTAGTAGTAAGTAGGACAACAATAATAAGATTTTCCCAAATTATGAAGCCATGTTAATTGTTGGTGTAGATTTGTTGCAAGGATAGACAAATCTCACTAGCCTAATGATTACATATTAAGCCCATGAAAAATCATGTATAGAGTTAGAAAATCAAACCCTACTTTGCATGCTTCAAACCTTAGATTATTCATGAAATAAAGAACAAACGGAAGAAACCATTACACTAATATTAACAAGAGATATGAAAGAATGAAAAGAATTTCCATTACCAATGAGGAGGCCAAAGAATACACTTGATGGATGAGCTTGTTGAAGTTGATCAGCTGCAAAGCACCTCCTTATGATGGCTCTATGTCTTCCTTAATGTGATTTTGACTCCCTCCTTGGTTGATATGCAAGGTACTTAGGAAATAAACATATTGTCAAGAGGAGGAGGTCCTCAAGACTCTAGTTATATTTTGACATCATAACCCTACTTGTGATAATCGATGAATGGAGTGATTTCAAATGCTTTACTTATAGTGAAATAGTGGTTAAAACCCCCTGACATGGTCTTCCAAATAATTTATAAAGATTACCAAATCAATATTAACAATAGAAATTAGGGTTTAGGATGGTCCACATATAACTAACCTCCCATCATACTCATTAAGGTGCATTGATGGGGGCTAGAAATAGTCAAAATTGCCTATTTTACAGAGTAGTGCAGCTTTTGGGGGTGATATCTACACTGCCTAAGTGTACTTTTAGGGGTGATATTTGCACTGACCACTTTTGGTCAATTTTAGGGTTTGACTAGGCTATTTTCAATGAATTTTAGGTCATATTACGATGGAAAGGGGATGGAAATGGGATTATGCATGCTAATAGTGACATATTTCTATATGACTATTGAAAATGTCATAAGTGAGAAATTTTTATATGATAACAGGTGTCCCCCTGATGTGTGAGGTTAGGAGCAAATCATATGACCAAAATACATCATAGTTTCTTTACCTAAGTAGAGGAAAGACCAAGGAGGGAGTGGAATGTCTAAGGAAGGAGGAAAATCCACGGAAGAGAAATCGAGAACCTCCTATCAACAACAAGTCGAAAATGTGTTATGTGTACAAGATCTCAATAGGGATGAGGTGGGCATACCCATGCTCATTGAGAAATCTCACAATAATGATACAATGGCATGCCATTTCATAAAGGGGCAAGGTCAATGAGACAAAATTGTGTCCCAATAAAATTAAACAAATGATTATGGAAAATAGGTGCCAAAATACAATACAATAATTGAAATGGCTTGGATAAACATAACGAAGTTTGTAACTAAGATGAATACATAAGAATTGATGCTCTTGGTGGGAGGGGGGAGGAAATAGCTAGAGGATCCTTGCTAAACATGAAGAGGGACTTCGGATATTTGAAGTGAGTTAGCACGAGGGAAGCTCAAATTGATGGCTCTAAGAATGGATTAACCAAGATTTTCAAATCCAAGAAACTGCAACTAAGATTGGATCATTGGAATACTTGTACAAATATCAATAGTATGAAAATGAGCCAGAGTTGAGAACATGAGATCTTAACAAGTCTGAGAGTAATGAGGATTATGTTAGCTTGGTCTGAGGTATCCTATCAAGAAGGATAATGGGACCAAGGTACATAATAGTAACATATAGAATCAAGGTGTTGGTGTTGATAGGGGGAAGTCTGATGGCACCTAGGAATAAGAGGAACTCCTACAGACCAACATTCAAAGTACACCATCTAGAGCTATACATCTAGAAATAAATGATGTGTCTAGAACATGTGGGGAGATACCTGAAGGGGAACTCCCTCCCAAGGGCTGATACAACTCACACTAAGGAAACTTTTAGATTTCGCCCATGGTCTGATTTTGCATTTTTTTTCCAAAAAAAGATTCACCAATTTCCATTTTATTCTAAAATTATTTTCCCAAATTTTATAGGATTAAACTATTTTATCTTAAAAATTTCCAAAATTTTCTAGAAACTATATAAAATCCTTAGAAAATTCAATATTTTTACAAAATTATCCCCCAACATTTTATGGTTTGCATTTTAAGAACTAGAAATATTCGCCAAAGTTTCTATACTTTAAGATAAGTATGGATCCCTAATATTTTCCTGACTCACACATGTCCATGAATCTGGTAGAATCAATTGTACCATTGAACCATCAAGTATATGAATCTCAATGGTTTGATAGTGATATGGAGTCGAGAATGTGAGAAACAATCAAGTCAAAGAGAAATGAGGATTCTCCCTACTTGGTCCAAGGTCACCCACCAATGAGGAATATGGGTCCAAGATACACTATCCTCTAAACCAAACCCCTAGAATACAAATGTTGAAGTCAATAGGGCAAGGATTCTTGGTGTTAAGGTACAAATGGATCCTTGAAAAATAACATGAGGTAGAACATATAGGATAACATATAGAGATTGAAACAAAGGGAGGACATGAATGAAAAAAGTGATGGATTCATGACTTCCCTTGTTTAGATCGTAAAGGAAAGGATGAAATATCTATGACTAAAATAATTCTGTGGGGAATGGTCAATCACTAGGTATAAGGTTGTTCAATGATAAATCAATAAACCAAGAGGACAACTGAAGGTCAAAACTTGATAACACTGGATGTGAGAAACTCATGGAGATAAGGGTAAACCATAATAGGGCTTAAGAGGAAATGAACATACTCCATGGGATACAAGGGTGACTCATTGAAAATGCTTTGAACAAGGGAAACAAAGGGATGCTTCCACAAAGGAAACTTGTGCTAAGGAATAAAAGACCTTCCCGATATTCCCAACAAGGTGATAGGAGGTTATGAAATATCACTGAGAATGGACAAGTATCCCATCAAACAATACAAAAAATGTGTCAAGAGACATGAGATCAAAAGGAATCTTGTTGGAGTAGACAATTTTGGGGTTCATTGCAACAAACAAGGCAACTAGATGGACCAAAGGAAGTAGCACATGCCAAAGAATGAGGAGAAAGAAAAGCGCAAGAAGGAAAAGGAAGAAAAGTGCCAGGAAAGAAGGAAGTCCAACATAGAGTCAAATTAAGGAAGGGTTGGATCAAAGACCAACCACGTGAGACAATTAGAAATTGGGCAAGTGGAGTCCACTTAGAATTAGGGTTTTTGAGTCATAAAGTGAGGGTTTTTACCCATTTTATAGTATAAATAGATGATGTATGAGGTAGATAGGGTATGAAGTTGTCAATGAATTAATTATCTTTGTGAAGAACCTATTTTTGAGCATGTTTTTAGTCTGAGTCGAAGTATTTGTGTTGTTGAGAGTTGCAGAGCTCAAATGGAGTCATTTTTAGAGTATAATTGAGGGCCAGGACACAAGCTATGGATATTGGTGTGACATTTGTTAGCCTCACCATTCATAAACCCTTGATGTAATGCACACAACGCTATTTTGATGAAGACTTAATAAAGTAGAAGATCTTTGTGAATGTAGCCCAGGGGGGGTGAACCACGGTAAAATCTTGTGTTGCAATGTGTAAATGGTTAGATGAATGGTTATGGTGTTGCATTTATGATGATTAAATGGTTATATGAATGCATCAGTTAGGGTTTATTTACAACACACAATAATTTTTTTATGCAGAATAGATGTTATTAAGTGGATAAAACAATAGATCTGATGAATGTTATGGTAGAATGCATGGTAAAATAGAAGAAGAAGTAAAAGGAACATCCCCCATCCCTTCCATGAATGCAGTCATTTGCTTCCTGTAGTCACCCATAAGTCATCTCTGGTGAGACTACACTATGCACTCTGTGCAAGGTGTAGCCTTTTGGTTTACTAGAAGAGTCGATGGTGAATAGAGTTTTGTTGGAGAACTAAGGTAGAACCCGAGTCAACCCATACATCCAACAAATGGTTTTGCTGTCAGATCAAACTCAGAAAAACATCCTGAAAGGGGTTTGTTGAAGAAGATGCAGTGGTAGAAAGAAATGTTCCATGGAATCCTATGAAGCAAGAGATTGAAATATGGTTGGAGACAAAACAATTCACGTTCGCGCAGAAAGATAACATAAGTTCCAGGTATACATTGTGTCAATATCCGCAGAGGTATGTGTTTACTGATTTGCACGAGGCATATTTCTATCACTTTCTAGAGTTATTACATGAATGGTTATTGAGGTTGAAGGATACCCATCCGACTAATCGGTTTAGGCTAGTAGAGTGGATTGCTGAGAGCATTACACGATTGGAAAGGGTTAATAATAAATTCACGCATGCAGTGGATTTTTGGTTTGAAAATATTACTTCAGAGTTTATTACTAAATTTACATTAGACATAACGAAGTCATATACTGTTGTAGAGTAGGATTTTTTGAAGGGACCCAGAAGGAGGTACATCAGGTCTCTTTAAACGTTGATCAAGATATTATGAACATGGAACCATACAACTAAATCACTATGCGTGCATGGGGGAGATGGGGGAAGCACTAAGGAAGATATGAGATATGGAGAAGGATCTCGATGGAGACCAGAAGAAGGAATAAATGGACCCCATAGTGATGGATGAGGAACATACCATGGAAATAATAAGGAAATCAAGAGTGACGCCCAGTGGATGACCCCACCAGTATAAGATCAATAGTAAGAAGAGGGTAGTATCCAAGCGAGAGGGATTGAATAGTGATGAGGAAGAGGTAGAGGATCTCCACATAACAGGGCATATTGAGGAAATCTTGCGCACCACATATGAAATGAAAACCATAGGTCAAGGGTCTGATGCAGAAGAAGACTCTTCAGTTGGAAATCACATAAACAACAAATTTTAGAAGTGAAGAGGCAATTAAACAACAAATTTTAGAAACCGAGTTCAACGTATCAGTTTATGAATGAAATGATAGAGAATAAGAAGAATCTAGGAGAATTAGTCTGTAAGGTAGAACAAAAGTTAAAAATATTAAAAACTAAGTTGAAGTACCCTATTACTGATATGCAACATAGAAATTTGTTTGTTAACTCTTTATTGCCACACTTGAAGTATCCTTTGAGGCAACATAAATTCCAGAGTCAGGATGAGGCTCTGCAAGAATCCCTATAGTTAGAGGAAAACTAATATAAATAGACAAATCCAACCGTGGAAGACTTGAGACAAGACTTAAAGAACTTAACATTGCAATGATCCAGGTGGATATTGGTGGCCACCCACCTATTCCAATTGGCTCCTCTTGATAATTTTTAGTTCAACACGTTCTTCTGTACTTCTTTATAATTGTGGGTTCTACACTTTTAGGTCTGTTTGAATCCCTACACATTTTCTAGGTGGATACTAGTGGCCTCCCACCTAATCCAACTAGCTTATTTTGGAATTTTTCATGTCAACACATCTTTCTGTACTTCCAAGGCCATTTTTATTTATTTTATTTATTTTTTTATTTTTTAAGGATTTCCACAATCAAAATGTATAAAAAGTCACATTTTTATGGAATAATGTGTATTTCTCGAGAATACCTTTCCAATGGGCTATCACTCACCTAAAACAGAGGTCATATGCAAAAGTTACGACCCCAAGAAGTTGAGGTACCAACTTACCCATCGAGGCCCACATAACTTTTGGTGTTTCATCTCCCAGGGTTAGGTTTTTGGATATATAGGGTTTTGGAATTCATGAGTAATGTTAAAAAGGGCCTTTGGAGCCTTGTAACACCCTGGGTTTTGAGCCCCGTATTAAATATTGTATTTTGTTAAGTTATGAAAGGCTAGAGTGCCTAAACAATTATTAATAGGCTAGTGTACCTAGGAAATGTAATGTTTTGATCATTATTAATATAAAACACATTCCTAACTGCTAGATAGACAAGGACAAGAGTTATAGGGGGATATGATTCCAAAAGAGAGGGGGATTAAGGGGCTAAGTATTTATTTTATATTTTATTTACCCTTTTTGTTTAATGTAGAATAACAGTTACGTGAGCTTATTGGGAGGAAGGCCAAGTGGTTCCTTGATTCCAAGAATTACATAAACCCATCTTTGGTTTGGGGTGGGGGTTCTTTGACAGGTTTATTCTTCTTCACTCATCATTCACTCACTCAATTTCTTGCTATTCACACCTTTCATTCTTTCACCCACTCGTCTTACCTCATTCATGTCTTGGATTGGGAAAGGAAAACGAACTGTTGAAGAGCAACCATGGTATTGTTGGATGTAGAGACTACTAGACAACCTGAGAGACTACATCGCATAGAAGGGGGTCCATTCTCTTGGTTTTTGCAGGTTGGGTAGAAGATATTTGGTGTACTTTGTATTTCTATGGGTGTTGCGAAGCCTATGAGAGATTGAGTTCTGACTGGTTTGGGAAGTCGAGTGACACTCTAGAACCTTCCTTGTGGATTCATAGCCCTGGCTCAGGGGTGACACTGTTGCTGAGACTTGGAAAAACAATGTCTATGGTTGGGTGGAACATCCTTGGTCTGTATCCAGTTGGTGTCTTGTTTTCAGAAAAGATAAGTCCTCTCTATTATGGTTATTTACCTGTGTATTATTTATTTCGCTGTGTATTTATTTAGCTTTGAATTTAGTATTTAGAATATGCATGCATGCTTGCTCGTTATGACTGTGCATGGATTAGTTTATGTGGAATGAATATTTATTTTTGCATGTGGTTTTCATGTCTGTTAATTAACTTAGAAGTGATTTGAATTGAGATAAGTCACTGTGAAGTGAGTCCCTGGACTTCAGCGTGCCTCTCCTGCGGGTGGGTGGGTGTGTTGCAGTTAGATTAAGTGGCGTAGCCTAGCCTGTGGGTGGCTGGGTATGTTACATATTGGTATCTGAGCCACTGTTGAAACACCAAATTGGTATGGGCCGGATCTGTTGGTCAGAGTCTCATGGTTAAGATCGATTATGACTGTGAAATTGTAAATCTCAGGAGGAATGGTGTTGTAGAGTCCATGTAGAATCCAGAATGTCAGAGCTCCTTTGTAAAGGATTGTGGGATCATGACCATCCCTTTTGAATTTGAGAGTGATCACCACCATGGGATCAAGGGATATACATACTATTGGATCAGAGGGCAAGTGATCAAGGGCCGTCCGATGGAGGAGAACATGAGGTTGGGTAAGAATTAAGTCCCAGCCTTTGGATCTGGTTGATTGATCGTCAGCCATCAATCGAAACCAAGCAGGAAAGGAAGAAATTTGTAACTTCACTGCTTTGACGATCTTGGTAGGTAGGAAAATCTTGAACTGATGAAGGTCGGAGTCGCGAAGCCCCGTTAGTCATCTGATCTGATGGGAGGTATGGAGGGATCTCCGTCGTTGATCGTGGTCAACCAACATTGACCACTTTGGGAGTTTTCACTCCACAAGTTTCAAACTTTGATGAACTGTTACAACCTGGAACCCTAGAGTGACGAAGTTCCGGAATCCCCGTCGACTGTTATATTGAGGGGAGGGCCTCGAGAATGTTGCGGGATGTCAGATATATCAAGGGTGGAAGGATAGCAAGGTTTCAGAGGTTCAAAACCTCACCACTTCGGTGTTCGATAGTTTGGGAGTGTGGGGGTCGTCTAGAGAGAGAAGCCCAAATCCCGAATCCTGAAGTTAATCATAGCCATTGGCTATGGGAAGAGTGTGAGCCATCGATTTCAGTTCGATGTTTGGCTATCCAGGAGGTAGAGTGTGTTGGATTTGGGAAATTTATGGAGCCCGGAGCTCCAGATTCCTAGATTTGAATGATGACGTAGCTTGTGCCATGTGTCAGGGGCCCATGTGGGGACACGCATCACCTGGATTTAACACCTTTTAGACCCCCATATATCCATTTTTGAGTGACATGTGGCACATGTGCCACAGTTCCATGTCACCCTGGGTGACGTCATCATGTCGTGCCAGCGCCAAGAGTATGGCCTCCGAGGGTGTCCAAGTTTCAGTCAGTGAGAAGTGTCGAAGGCTGAAGTCACGAAGGCACACGAACCATCGACCTGAGATCCCTTTGGGACTTCTCTCAACCGTTGGATCAAGCAAGAGGATTAGGGTAAATACTTCAGAGGATTGTCACTCTGGGAGAATTGAGAGACAAGATAGTTGAATGTCCCAGAGCCCTCGAGCATTGAATTTATGAATTGGCAGACAACTGTCCATCTCAACGTTTGATTAATTCATAACCTTTGATTTTCATTGAAGCCTCTAACTAGGGGCGAGGCCATCCATTCAATGGGAGATCAAGTCTGGACTGTCTGATTTTTTTTGGTGGAGTTAGTGAAGACTTCGACAAAGTGTAGCTTCGAGAGAAATTGGAATTTGACAATGGAGAACAACCGAAGGCCAAAGTCCCAAGGACTTGGTCCCAATGCTGGTGTCATGATAAGGTAAAAAGAGCAGGGGAGGTAACCCAACAATCGGTTATTTTTTTTTGTGCAAATTCCCATGTGGAAGAACATAGAGCAAGGCGCCAAGGAAGGATTAAGTTGACAGTTTTGAGCCATGGTCCCCTGGGGGCATGGATTGAAGGAAGCACCTGTGCATAATTGAATTTTGTATTATCTAAAGGATAACATGGAATTGTTATAATATGGAGAAATATCATATATTCTTCATGAGTTGAGAATAAAAAGGACCTGTAACATTGTTTGGAAAATTTTGTTTATCATATGCTTAATTCTAACAAAATGGTCTCTTGCACATTTTTCATAATTAGGGGACGTAAACATATCAATGAAGTATAAGAATGCAGATTCAAGAAATGGAAGAAGGAGAGGTATATTCCAACAATGATGAAGAGGAAAAGGGTCATAATATCAGAGTTGGTAATGCAAAGATAGAATCCAACGAACACAAGGGAAGAGGGGAGAAAGAAACATTGGTAGAGACTATAAGAAGCATGAAAATAGAAGTGCAGAGTTACAAAGCAGATAATTAGAGGCCGACGAGAGAACATAATCAGATAAATGCTCAAGTGATGTAAAGTTTAAATCAGTTGTAGAGGAAAACAAAGAGGGGATCAAACTCAAAACAAGAGGAAGAAGGTAGGTATCATGAAAGAAGATATAACCAAAGGAAACTTGGTTATTCAAGAAGTGCTAGCAGAACTCATAGAAACCACTCAACTCCTTACTCAACAAGAAATTATTATGCATTTTAATACTCCATAAGTAGTCTAGAGGTGTCTCCTGTTAGGCACCAAAGAAGAAGGCATGAAGTGGACAATTTTCAAGGAGAGATGAGGAAGCTTAAGCCACCATCCTTTGATGGTGAAATGGAAAGGGAATATGATGTTGAGGCATGGTTTCTTGGACTCAGGAGATATTTTCAATTGCATAACTATTCATCAAACCTAGAAGCCATAATTTCCACATACCATTTTCATGGGAAAGTTGCAATGTGGTGGGACCAACTGAAGAAAGTTGAGCACATTAATGAGAATAGGATCACTTGGATGTAGTTCAAGAAGTATTTTTAGAAGGAGTACCTCTCATAGAACTTCTATGACAAGAAAATGCAGGATTTCTTTGAACTTAGGCTGGGAAGTGAAACCATGGAAGAGTATGAGAAGAAATTATTGGGGTTTTTAAAGTATGTGGGGTTTATAGAGGATGAGAAGGTGAAAATAAAAACGATCTTGAGTGGATTTCCATTATTTTATAAATAGAATATTTAGTATGATGAAACTAGGCATTTGACTGAGACCATCAGGAAGGATAAATACCTATATGAGCAAGGCCGTGGCAAAGAATCCATGCAAAAATATTGGAAGGATAAGAATAAGGAGAAGTATGATCAGAGGAAGAAGGGATTCAAACCTCCTTTCAACATAAATGCACCTAGTAAAAATCATCAAGACCAATATGTTAAGGATGAATATAAGAGAGAAGACTCCTTGGGAAAAAGGGGAAGACCACCAATCCAATGTTGGGTATGCAAAGAAGATAACATGTACAAGGATTTCCCTCACAGAAAGGACAAAGTGAAGACCATGCACAACATCCAAGAGGATACAATAGTAGAAGATATGGGAAGGGTTTATATAGATTTATATGATCAACAAGAAGAGTACCAATCCAAGATGATCGAGGTGGAAGGTAAGACCATAAATTAGCTTGTTGCTATTTTAATTGATTCAGGAGCAAGTCATTGTTACGTTGATCCTAAAATAGTGGATAGATTACATTTGGAGAAAAGTAATATTGAAAAATCAAGTTTGGTTCAACTAGCCACTGGAACCAAAATGAGAATCCATGATATGATTAGAGGTTGTTCCATAAGTATTAATGGTGTGAATACTAATGCTGATCCAAACATTATACCATTGGGGTCTTATGTCATTCTAATTGGAATGGATTGGTTGGAAAAACATCATACTATCGTAGATTTTCATAACAAGACATTTACATGTCTTGATGAAGAAGGAAAACAAAGCACTGTGAAAGGAGTTCCAAGACCCATATCTATAAGAGATATTTCAGCCTTATAGTTGGAATAATTTTTTAAGAAAGGGCACATACGTTCAAGTGTTTCACCTTGGGGAGCACCAATACTCTTTTTCAAAAAGAAGGATGGAACTTTGAGACTGTGTACTTATTTTCGACAACTAAATAAATCCATTGTGAAGAACAAGTACCCACTACCCATAATTGATGACCTATTTGATCAACTAAGAGGGAAAAATAAATTTTTAAATATATACTTGAGATTAGGATACCATTAGGTAAGAATCAAGGAAGAAGACATCCATAAGATAGCCTTTAGAACCAGGTATAGGCATTATGAATTCGTAGTGGTGCCATTTGGATTGTCCAATGCACCAACTATCTTTATCTTCTTAATGAATGACATATTCAAAAATTACTTGGATAAGTTTGTCATAGTATTCTTGGACGACATACTTGTCTATTCTAAGTCAGAGGAAGAGCATGAACATAACCTAATATTGGTATTTCAAGTGTTGAGGGAACATCAGTTGTATGCCAATATTAGTAAGTGTTCTTTTTATCAAGAACAAATCCATTACTTGGGGCACATTATTTTAGAACAAGGTATAACAATAGATCCAAAGAATATTGAAGCCATTAGAGGATGGACAACACCCAGGATTTTTTCAGAATTCATATCTTTTATGGGATTAGCTGGTTACTACAGAAGGTTTATAGAATGGTTCTCTAATATTTCTCATCCCACCACCTCTTTTCAAAATAAGGGAATTAAATTCAAATGGACAATTGAGTGTGAAGAGAACTTTAATTTTTTGAAGGAATTACTTACTAGTGCGCCTATTTTAAATATTGTTGACCCAAAAGAAAGTTTTGTGGTATGTGTAAATGCATGCAAGGAAGGAATTGGTGGATTCCTCACTCAAAATGGACATGTCATTAGTTATGAGTCCAAAAATATTAAAGAACATGAGAGGAACTATGCCACACATGAACTGGAACTTGCTTCCATTGTTCACACATTGAATATGTGGAGGCATTATCTCATGGGAAAAAGATTTGAATTAAGAACATACCACAATGGTTTGAAGTATTTTTTTGAACAACCAACTTTGAATGTCGGGAAGACAAGATGGATGGAATTTTTAAGTGAATACGATTTTAATATCAAGCATATCAAAGGAAAATAAAATAAATTTGTTGATGCACTTAGTAGAAGAATACATCTCATGCATGCTACAACTGTTAGTATGCATTAGTTAGATTTAAAGAGAAAAATTTTAGATGTTGTTGTCACAGATCAACATTACCTACAGGTAAAAGAAAGCTTACATCAAGAAAATGTACAATAGAAAATGAAAGAGTATGAGATGAAGGAACATGGATTACTTATACATAAAAATAGAATTTATTTTCCTAGTTCCAAAGAACTCATGAATTTAGTATTAAAAGAAATGCATAATGTTCCATATGCTGGACATCCTGGTTACTAGAAAACAATTGCAGCAGTAAGAAGCCAATTCTTTTGGATGGGAATGAAAAACAATGTTTCTTATTACAACACTAGATGTATGGAATGTCAGAGAGTGAAGGCTAAGCATAGGAACCCAACTGGTTTTCTACAACCATTACCAATTCCAGAGAATAAATGGGAAGTGGTAACCATTGATTTTATAACTAAATTACCTAGGACAACAAGAAAACATGATTCAATCATGGTAGTGGTTAATAAATTGACAAAGGATGCTCATTTTGTTCCTGTAAAAACAATTCATACAACAACCAATATTGCATAAATTTACACGAAAGAGACTGCTAGGTTGCATGGGATACCTAAGCCAATTGTCTTAGACAAAGATACAAAGTTTACTTCAAATTTCTACAGGGGATTATTTAAAAGATTTGGTACAAATCTGAACTTTATCACAACATACCATCCATAGTTAGATGGGTAGACAGAGAGATTCAATCGAGTAATTGAATACATGTTGAGAATGTATGTGATGGATAAGCCATCTAAGTGGGAAGATTACTTGCACTTGGTTGAGTTTTCCTATAATAATGGGTATCAAGATTCATTGAAAATGATCCCATTTGAAGCTTTGTATGGTAGGAAATGCAATACTCCAGTGAGTTGGGACAACCCAACAGATAGAGTGGTACTTGGGCCAAAATTTCTCAAGGATATAGAAGACCAGATGGTTAGGATTAAGAAAAATTTAAAGGCAACTCAAGATAGACATAAAATTTATGCATATAAGAACATGAAAAATAGAGAATTTAAAGTAGGGGAGCATGTGATTTTAAAAGTGAAGCCCAAGACGAGATCTTTAAAGTTGGGTAGTTGTACAAAGCTAGCAACTAGGTTCTATGGTCCATTTGAGATATTGGACATAATAGGGCCAGTTGCATACATGCTTTCATTTCCTGCTTCCATGAATATGCATAATGTATTTCATGTCTCTTCACTAAAAAAATATGTACATGATCTTCACCATGTTATTGATTGGCATCTGATTGAGGTAGAGACAGAGGGAGACTTTCAAGTCCAACCAACCTGAATATTGGACAAAAATGTCAAAATGCTCTGGAATCGAGTTATAGAACTGGTAAAAGTCCAGTAGACCTACTACGGTCCTGGAGATGCTACATGGGAGCATGAATATGCCATGTGGGTGGAGTACCCAATGATTTTTGAATAAATTTTAATATTTTGATCTATGTTTTGTATATGCACTGAGGACAGTGCCAAAATAAGGGGGAGGGGATGTAACACCCCGGGTTTTGAGCCTCATATTAAATATTGTATTTTGTTAAGTTATGAAAGGCTAGAAGGCCTAAACAATTATTAAGAGGCCAATGTGCCTAGGGAATGTAATGTTTTGATCATTATTAATATAAAACACGTCGTTGGATGCTAGAGGGACAAAAAAAAGAGTTATAGAGGGCTATGATTCCACAGAGAGGGGGCTTAATGGGCTCGGTATTTATTTTGTATTTTATTTACCCATTTTTTTTAATGGATAATAACAATTACGTGAGCTTCTTGGGAGGAAGCCCAAGTGGTTCCTTGATTCCAAGAATTACATAAACCCATATTTGGACTAGGGCGGGGGTTCTTCGGTAGGTTGCTTCTTCTTCAATCATCATTCACTCACTCAATTGATCATTATTCACACCTTTCATTCTTTCACCCACTCGTCTTACCTCATTCGTTTCTTGTCTTGGGAAAGGAAAACAAATTGTTGAAAATCAACTATGGTATTGTTGGTTGTAGAGACTACTGGCGTATTCTAGCCATGAATCAAGACCTACATGTCTGAGATGCTTTGGTTTGTGCTCAGTTTTTCTCACAGCTGCGAGTCCCGAGAGTCCCAACATGGAGATTCTGGACCAACTGCACTGGAGCCTTGGAAGGAGATGGACAACCTGAGAGACTGCGTGGCAGAGAAGGGGGTCCATTCTCTTGGGTTGTGCAGGTTGGGTAGATGAGAGTCGATGTACTTTGGATTGATGTGGGTACTAAGAAGCCTATTATAGATTAAATACTGACTGGGTTGGGAAGACGAGTGACAATTTGGAACCATTCTTGTGGATTCATAGCCCTATCTCAGGGGTGACACTGTTGTTGAGACTTGGAACAACAATGTCTACGGTTGGGTGGAACGTCCTTGGTCTGAAGCTAGTTGGTGTCTTGTTTTTATAAAAGATAAGTTCTCTCTGTTATGGTTATTTACCCATGTATGATTTATTCCGCTGTGTATTTATTTATCTTTGAATTTAATATTTAGAATATGCATGCTTGGTGGTTATGACTGTGCATGGCTTAGTTTATGTTGTGGCATAAATCTTTATTTCTGCATGTGGTTTTCACGTCTCTTAATTAACTTAGAAGTGATTCGAATTGAGATAAATCACTATTAAGTGGGTCCATGGACTTCAACGTGCCTCACTTGTGGGTGGTTGGGTGTGTTGTAGTTGGATTAAGTGGAGTAGCCCAGCCTGTGGGTGGTTGGGTACGTTACAAGCCTCATTGTAATCATTCTACTGAGACAGATGCACATAGCAGCCACATCTCTTCTCAGAGATAACTACCACCATTTGAGTAAGTTGTTTTTAGTTCTTCATTTTTACAGTTTCAACCTATTTTATTTATTCAATAGAAGTTATTGTTCACTGGATATTTGTTGTTGTTCTCCATATCTTTGTGTCATTGTATTCAATCTGCTATTCATTGTGTTCCACTCATAAATATGGATCAATGGTATCAGAGTGGTCTACTCTTCATTTATTTTTCTTCATGCATGCCCTCGACAAGATCTGAGTACAAGAAGTTGGGACTCGATCCAGTTGAGCCTTTGCAAGATCGGTCACACTGAGCCTGACAACAACCCATGGGGGAGGAAAATAAAGATGATAGAGAAGGATATCCTTTTAAAATGTTGTTTGAGGAATCCCTTGTGTGACAAAGGAACGAAATGATGGAAAAATTTGCACAGATCCTTCGACGACTGCCCACAAGAGACACATCTTCATCAAGAGGCCATGCAACCCCCTTCAAGGTACATGAAAATTTTAATATTCCGTTATTTGAAGGACTGAAAGATGCGGATGTAGTAGATAAATGGTTGAATCTTCTCAAAGGATGTTTTTCAATCCACAATTTTTCCAATAGGGAAAATATTACTTTTTCACTCCTCAAGGTTGTCCCCCATGTTAAGGACTAGTGGGATACTTACTCTGAGAAAAGGGCCATAGAGGAATCTACAATATTTTTGGTCGCCCCCACATGGGATTCCTTCAGGGATTCCATTAGAGAACAACACTACCCTATTGGAAGCTACAAGGACCAATACACAAGATGGACCACCCTGCATCAGGAAAGAGACCAAGAAATACTAGATTTCACCAATATTTTCCATACCTTGCACACCAAATTGGGTATCAAATACTCTAAGTGACATATGTTACTCAAATAACATAGATGTTTGCATAGATACATTCAAACAAAAATGGATTTTCTGGACTTCACATCATTGGGTACGGCTTATAGATATGCTGTCAAGATTGAGCGTAAATTTAAGGAGAAGAGGCGAGAGTTTGGATCTGAAAAATACTCACAGCTAAAGCAGGGAAAAGGTGGCCCCAACCCACAAAACAAGGGTCAGAGAAAATATGGCCACTCTCAGGAAAACCAGTTGTTGGGTCTCCGTTTTGACACCCCTATTACCTTATCTTATCTTCTATATTGGTCAATTTTACCTCTAACATATGCATATTTTGTCTATTTCTTCCACAAACCTACGTTGTGACCTTGTTCATATGCATAATGAGGTAACCCATGTTAAAAACATGATTTGTTTGATTTTTTAATTAATTGGGACTAAATGATTGTTGTTTATGCTTCTAATTACTTTGATTACTTTAAGCAGATTTCATGACAAGGATTTATCTCATCTGGTACTCATCTTCGAGATTTGTTTGGTACTTTCACTGGTCCGGTACTGCAACATTTCAACTGTGCTATTCCAGTACTACGCCTATTCCAGTACCAAATCTGCGATGATATGGTACCAAGATCTGTTACTATGTTAGTTTGGTACTAAACCTGCTTCTACAGGATTGACATTTTGAATGAGTACATTGACGATGGCTCCAAGAAATTGGTTGGCTGGAAGAATCTTTGGTTTGTTTGAAGACCATGATAGACTTCATCACTCATGCATTTCATGTCATGAGGATGAAGTCCATTCCTTGAGATACGCTATGTTCACCAATTGTAATATTTTGTAAACATTCACTGATTATCTTCAGACTTTGATTGTAACGACTGAACTTCTTTAAAAGGGACAATGTGTAGATGATCGATATAGATAATATACACCGTTATGATGGAAATTGAATGTTGAATTACTGATTCACTCGTTTAATTGAAAGAATATGAATGCTAGGTTTTGAAATTCATGGATGTGAGTAAAGTATCTATTCTGTAACTTCTTTAGAGCTACCTTGTTGGTTCAGAAAGGGCCCACCGCCCCAACCAAGGTAAGTCTCCCTATATATGTTTATGTGTGGACATAAGTTAATTGTGTGTGAGTGTGAAAATAAAATAATTGTGTATTGCAAATGATTCTGAGTGCATGAACTTTCCTAAGTACAATGTAGATATCTAAATAGATACCTGTTGATTTTGGATTAGTGTGAATGAACATATATATATTAATCATAGTAGATGATTCTATTTCTATTTCTGCAGGGTGATATTTAGTCAACAAAAGCTAAGTAGATGTTTGGGATTGTTAGATAAGCAATTGTTATTTTTTTAAATTTGGAAGTCTTAGTAATTGTGTTGTCCTCAGTAGGTACATGAACAATTAGACTTCATCTCTCACCCTTCATGCATCAGTAATGAAGTATTTCAATCATATTGACTATCTCTTGTATTGAGGAAGGAAGTTTTGATTGGAATTTATTAGGTCATGATTGGTTTCTTTCCAAGAGTAAATAAAGTGAATTGTCAATTGTTATGTGAATTAAATTTCTACAGGAAGTCGGGTCTCAATTCATCTTTTTATTTCACGAGCCTATAATGAATATACTTGCTATCTGAGCAAGAACCTTTTTCAACCGAGTGTTTGCTTGAGATTTTTACTATGAGTTTTGTCTTCTAGTTTGAAGTTGTGTGAATAATAGTGTTCAGATATTCCAAAAAAGAGTATTTTGTTATTGATTGTTTCTTGATTGAGCTATATACAAAAAACATAGATAGATTGCCTATTTTCGGCACACACAATGTAACAAATCTACTTATTACAAATCCTGGATTGATATATAAATGAGTGCAATATACTAAACATATATTTACACCAACACCAGTCGAACCCGCAACATAAGAATGGTAATGAGAAATCAAACAAGGACATGAGAAAATGGTGTGAATACCATAAAATCCCCTAGAACAACACCGAAGAATGTCGCTCCAAGTAGTCACTGGTGGTTGAGCTAATATTTTGAGTTAGAGATTGATTCTAACTCCGAATCAAATCTAGAAGGAGGGAAGAGGATTATCGATGTTGTACCCAATTCCATTGTCACTACCACCAAAGTCCAGCCAAGCGAACCAGAAGAACTAGAGGAATGGGAATGCCTTTTTCACTCACAAATGTGGGTAAATGGGGCTCCAGTTCATTTCATTGTTGATAGTGGAAGTTAGAAGAACCTAATCTCAGTAGAGGTCATCAAGCGACTGGACCTTCCGACGAAACCGCACCCGCAACCCTACACCATTGTTTGGCTTTGCCAAGGAAGAGATCTATGTGTCAGCCAATAATGTCATCTAATCTACGACATCAATCCTTTCAAAGATGAGGTATTGTATGATATTTCTCTCCTTTAAGTTTGTTATGTTCTTTTAGGACAACTGTAACACCATTGTTTCCCCCAACTTGTAATTAATCATTAATTAGGGTTACCATGTTGTGGCATGGGAACAATGTAAATGTATTATTGTTTGAGTTGCCAATAAATGACTGTGGGGGTGAAGCCTTGAAATTACTATCCATGATATCACTAGAGGAAAGAATGTGAAAACTATAAGCGAGGGTTCATTATATCAAATAACCCCAAATTTCCCTTTGATGAGGATAATAAACCTCCTTCGGATCCCAAGGAGAGAAATCATTTAATGTAGAAAGGACCAGTGGTTGAATTATCAACCACTCCCATGAATGGAAGCATGTTCTAGCTGCATAATGTCAGCCCAAAGTACCACTGGGTATGGCAGACCAAGCTGACCCGAGTTCCCTTCTGACAGAAGGAACAGGATGGGTCAAGAACCATCCTAGGAAAAGATATACAGAAAATAGATACAAGGAAATAGGGGGGATAGAGACATAGAGGGGAATGCGTGGAGCTCTCCAACAGATGATGAATGAAAGGTATCGAGCTTGATGATGAGTGAGAATATGATAAACCTTTCCAAGTCCATGACAGAGAAATAAATATCTAAAAGTTTGCAGAGAACATAACCCGAGCAGAAGCTAAAATGGAGAAAGAATCCTTGAGAAACTACGAGATTTCCCTGGTGATATCATGGCTTGGCACAGGGGTGGCTAGAGTGCTAAGAATGAATGCCTCTGAGCCTACGGTTGGGTGGAAGGACGAACACCCATAGTCAGTTATTTGGCTACCACCTGTAATAGATAAGTAATCGCATATCTTGTGTATTTAAGTGGTACTGTGAATTAAAGTTGGATATCCTATGAATGTTGCAGGGATGGATGTGTTTGCTTAATGATTTATACTGTATCCCTTTTTGTGTCTTCTTGATTGTGTAATGAGCCAAGTAATAAATTATATGGATTTGACATGATTTGTACTCGTAAATTCTTGTGCCCTGTGGTGGCTTAAGATAGAACCACGAACTGTGAGTTTGTCGACCTTGGGCACAGTTTCACGTATGTATGTCGACACTCCTAGTCGTTTTGAGTCCCTTGGAGGAAGGAGTCTGTTAAATCTCAGGAGAGATAGTGCACGTATGCACAGGCTCTCTGTGAGGCAGGCAGAGATCGAGAACCACTTAAGTTCTAGAGTTGAGGAATGAGCATAAGGGGTGCACGAAAGAATTCTTCCAAGTGTTAAGTTCAAGAGAAAGAGTGAAAATCTCTTAATCCTTTCAGAGCTAACAAAGCTCAGGAAGACTAGCGAGATTGAAGTATCAAAAGGGAAGGTTCCTTTTTTTGGAAGATGAACGAACGAGATCTATTCGAGAAGATCCAAGGCCCTTTGTGATTGTTGGATACGGGAAGGAGTGCGAGAGTTAACCCCTTGAGTCCTTCAGACTTGGTGAGTTTGAAAAATTGAGAAAGTTCATCGTAAGGGAGGTAAAATCCCCAAAGTCCCGAAGTTAATCTGGGCCTTAGATCTGAGGATGCCTGGGAGCCATCCCGACCGTCAGATCTATGAGGTAGTTAGCCTGACATTGACCAACTCTGGGAGATTTCAGTTGAGAAGTGAGTCAACCTCCCATAGGCCGGAGTTCACCTGAGCCATCGATCTCCAAGGACAAGTGTCAGAATATCTACCAGTTTGTAGAAAAGTCACTCCGTAGGAAATCTTGTGGAAAGAGGCCTCGACGTGATTTGTAGTTGTCGATTCATGGGAGACACATGTCAATAGATCATTAACTCCAGGTGAAATCCTTTCAGGAGAAAGTGAGTGTGGAAAGGTAAACTCTAGAATGCCAAAATCCTGAAATAAACGATGACCATTGATCGGGAAGGACGTGTGGCACACGATCTTTGACTCCAGAAGAATGTACTCTGGGAGGACAGATTGTTGGAGCATTCGGATCACCCGAATGCTGAATTCCCGAAGTGAACCTGGACCATCAGATCCAGAGGGACACGTGGCGAAAATCCATTGTATTTGGGTTAGATCACTCTAGAGAGGAACGAGTGCATAGGAGTTGAAAATCCCGAAGCCCAAAGAGCCGAAGAGAACCCGAACCGTCAGATCCAGGGGGGTGTGTGGTGGAAATCCTTTGTATCTGGGTGAAAGCACTCCGGGAGGAACGAGTGCATAGGAGTTTGAAACTCCCT
Organism: Picea glauca; assembly: GCA_000966675.3. Lineage (NCBI taxonomy): Eukaryota > Viridiplantae > Streptophyta > Pinopsida > Pinales > Pinaceae > Picea > Picea glauca. The sequence continues at coordinate 216,409 of JZKD02S0797142.1, forward strand.
AAGCCCAAATAGCCGAAGTAGTTGGGGGTCATTGATCTGTGGGAGGACACGCGTCAATATATCATGGAATCTAGGTGAAATGCTCTCGGAGCAAGTGCACATGGAGAAGTTGAGAGTTGAGATTCCCGAAGGCCAGAGTCTCAAAGTGGATCACAATCGTTGATTGCGAAGGGACGTGTGGAACTCGATCTGTAACTCTGGGTACAACGTAATTCAGAGGAAAAAGGTGTAGGAATGTTTGAAACATCTGAATTCTGAAGTCCTAAAGTGAATCAAGATCATTGAAATCCCCAAGGACATGCGGCGTCAGATTGTGAACTTCGAAGAATTTCCATTCTGGGGGAATTCATGCAGGGTTGTCTTAGCGCCTGTTGTTTTGGTGTTTGGTTATAGCTCACAATCATATGAAAGTATAAGGGGAATGGAAGAACTCAAAGGACTTAGAAGAGGATATTTTCTAGTTCAGAGCATGGAGGTCATGGCTGGAAATCCCTGGAAGAGAAGAATGAAATAGAGACCCCTTAATGAGGGTATTGTTCTCTCAAGGAGAACGAAATTTTTATGCCCCATCGTGGGTGTGTTAAAAATTGGTATTAGAACATGGTTACAACACTTGGCCTGCCTAGGCTCATGCACAAGTCACATAAAGAGGTATTGTTATCTGCATTTACTCCTTGAGGAGAAGGACTGCAGATTGAACTTGTGATTTTGGGAATTCTTGTTGAATTTTAGCAGAATATTTTTTTTAACCCTTGGTCAAAGTGATACCTACTCTTACCAGAGTACGGATATGATAATTAACATTAATAATAAGATTTGAATGTGGATAACTGAAGGTGGCAAGGTTCTATCAAGGGTAGTTGAAGCCTGAAGGATGGATGACCTGGTGTTCATAACACTGCCTCTAAGCATGGACAGTTGGAACCTCAAGCACTGATGATGGTTGATTATATAATGGTTAAAATCTTTGTGGGATTAAAGGAATATGATAGGATCAGGTAGGATCCTTGGCAGTATAATTATTGCTTTATATTAAACTCAGAGTATATAAATCCTCATGACCAGAGGAAAGGTGAGATGGGTAAAGTCCTATAGAATTTGAGGCAAGAAGGTTTTCTTGCCAGTTGTTATAGTATAAAAGGGAAAGTGACCCTGGCTGGTTATTTCCATAAAGAGAAGGCAACATCGGTATGAGTTATAACTGTGAGATTAGTCATGTAAGCGAATATAATCTCTAACTAAAGAACACTAATGATAAAACTAATCTAGTACGATGAATACTTAGTTGTGTGTGTATGCTTGAGTGCATCTATTTAATGCATTGAGAAGCTTCTTGATATGAAGCCTGATATTAATACTAGTTAGGTACAAATGATATTAAATGTGCAAGTGATGCACATGTATGATGTAAGAGTATAAGTATACTAAAGGCCCAATATGGTTTCCCTGGTGAGTGAAATGTGAGGCAAGCATAGCACTTGCCAAGATTGAACGAATACCATGGATGCATGGTTGAATCCATTCTGAAGAGTCATGAAAGTTTTGTTTTGAATGATAGCTTAATGGGAATGTGTTCCATCTCCCCAAGAAAAGCCAGTACACATAGATGAAAGAGTAAATGAGCAAGGATTCTCTGTTGTCATAATAAGAGGCAAATGATTATGTCTTTGAGGATCACATGAGAATGGTTGTAAACAATCATGAGTTGACTAATTTTAAAGTAGAGATGTATGTAGGATATGAAATATACCTATGGAAACTACACACAGGATTATGATTATGAATATGGCTAAGTACATCATGGATGTAATTTAACAAAAACTAGAATATGTATGGATACATAATCGGGATGCATATCATAAATGCATGTCTATGTTCCTTAAATAATTTGTAGTAACGAGATGAAGCTAATTCAAGGTTGAGGACATCACAGATAGTGATGGATATGCAATGAGGAAGTTGTGTGTTGAAGGAGTTCCCTATGAAGAAATTGTGTAAGAGCTCTATTAGAAGAACAAATTCTCAACCCTAATGATTGTTGAAGGTTGGAAAATGGGTTGCAAAGCCTTCCTATATAAGAATCTTGGATTACATTTTTAAAACAAAATGTGTAGGTGGAAGAATAACAAATGAATGTTAACCACTCTAAGAACCGAATGATAATGTGAAGGATGCACAAGTTCATGACCCACTATGAACAAAAAGCTTGCTATAAAAACATGTTGTTGTATCCAAAAAGGTTAGAGTGAGGCCTAACCAAGGATGCTCAAGGTAAAGAGCAGTGAGATCCCAACCTGAAATAAATTGAAAAAAGACAAGAAGAGGAAAAAGGAAGAACACTTGTCCACCCTAAAAACTATGAATGGCTTACAGGGTTGTAGGTCTTAGATGAGAAGTTGTGAGAAAAAGTACAGCTGGGAAAAGAGAAGTTATAAATAAGTATGTTTGATCAAATAGGCTTGGTTGAAGCCACACCAAGCAAAGGAAGTAAGGCCTTAGAAATAAATCAGTTGGGTTGAAATCCCCAGGCTGTGTGGAAGGAGTGGGAAAAAGGGGAGAGCCCCTAACTCCTTTCTTGCTATGTGTTATGTTTACTCTGGAATGAAAAAGATGATTTACTAATAAAAGTAAATGTTTGGACACCATAGTGATGATGATTGTATTACTGGAGAAACAATTGAGAATTGTCTGTATTACATTCATGAAAACCTTTGAGGGTAATGTGATGAAGTACATAAAGATACGCTAGGAAATTTTAAAGATGTTTCATGGAATTGAATGTTATGCATGAAATTTTGGAAGGCAAATGTATGCCTCAGATACCCAAGTAGAGTATGATTCAGGAAGAAAACCCTGATCGAATTAGGTTAATCAAGAGTCTGACTGAGGAGATGAAAGCGATCCATTCATCAGAAGGAAACCAATCTCATTCATCAAATTGAATTTAAGACCCACTGGAGTTAATGGATCAAACTCCAATCATTCGATAAGATTGGTGACCTGTATTCATTGTGGAGATCGAATGGGCACACGGGTTAACAACGAAGCCTGTGCCCATAATTTAATTTCAATATAGTTTTGTTTTGAGTTTGAGGTCTGATCATAGATCGGATGACTCATATTCATTGTAGGGCGTGAAGGTGGACTTAACGGGCACACTAGTTCATGGCCCGCAATCAACCTACACTGTTGATATTGTCGAGGTGGATGGTCAACGAACACGATCAAAAGAGTTGAGAAAGCACTTTTCAGATTTCGAAGATTGAAATCTCTGATAAAGAGTGATCATGTTGGGAATTCCACAATTACTGTGAGTTGTTGATCTGTGAATGATCGGTGGGTGGAACTATAAGGAACCCATGCGTTAACGCCCCATAAACTCGTATTGTGATTGGGTTCGGTGGCTAGATTTTACAAATCAAGTTCTTAATATAGATTCTGTTAAGAACCAAATATCAATATAGCATAGAAAAACCTCAGAAAAAGTAATCAAGGCCTTGAAAAAGAGATAATTTCAGATAATAATCCTCTTCGAGGGGGCAACCTCCTTTTAACCCAATTAAATTTTCAAGTACAAGATGATTCAAAATGAAAATGTCTCCTTGGTATATATAGGAGACTAGGAGGTATAATTACAACTAATGGCCTAAATCCGACATAAATAAAATAACATT